>PVJC01021415.1:16351-28333 GCA_004026665.1 Murina feae
AGTGGGTAAGAGGTGACAGGGGGTCGGCGGCCTGCTTGGCAGCTGTCCAGGCCCTTGGAGGGGCATCGGAGAGTGGGTAGGAGGTGGCAGGGGGTCGGCGGCCTGCTTGGAAGCTGTCCAGGCCATTGGAGGGATATCGGGGAGCGAGAAAGAGGCAGCAGGGGGTCAGTGGCCTGCTTGGTGGGCTTCCCAGGCCCCTTGCAGGGCACCAGGGAGCAGGAAAGCAAGGTGGTGGGATGGGGAGTAGAAAAGAGGCGGCGGAGGGGTGTGTCTCCGCCTGCTTGGTGGCTGCCCAGGCCCTTTGCGGGGCACTGGGGAACGGGAAAGCAAGGCTGCAGGGGCCGGGGTCCTGCTTGGCAGCTCCCCAGACCCCTTGGTGGCACCGGGAAGTGGGAAAGGAAGGCAGCAGGGGACGGGTGAGTGGGAAAGAGTTGGCGGCCTGCTTGGCAGCTTCCCAGGTCCCTTCCGGGGATCAGGGAGCAGGAAAAGGCTGGCCTGACCATGAGACGGGGTTTTCCCTGCTTTCTGGTGGCTGGAGGAAGATGGGCAGTAGGCAAGCTTGGGAGGCAGGCAGCACCCAGCCCTGGTCACAGCTCAAAAAAGAGAACAACATTCAGGGGAGGGCAAGAGTCTGAGAGATCAACATAGAGGGGGTGCCAGCTCCAAGCCTCCACAGTGTGCCTGGGGGCAGGCCCCCAGCAGGTAGACACACACAGGAGGACAGCTCCGAGCCTCAGATGTGGCTGGGGGCAGGTCCCCAGTGGTGACACACACACACACACACACACACACACACATACACATATAGAAGGCGCCTGGCAGACTGGGGCCATCATAGGACATCCACTGAGTGGTCCCAGACTGTGAGAGGGCACAGGCCGGGCTGAGGGACTCCCTCCACCCCGAGTTCACAAATTTTTGTGCACCAGGCCCCTAGTACATTATAATAGGGGCCCGGTGCATGAAATTTGTGCACTGGGAGGGGGAAGGATCCCTCAGCAAAGCCTGCCCTCTCTCACATGTTGGGAACCCTCAGGGGATGTCCTACTGATGGCTTAGGCCAGCTCTCTGCTCCCCTTCGGGAGTGGGCCTAAGCCATAGTCTGGCCTCCCTTTGTGGGAGGCAACTGGGTTGATCAGGGGAAGGCACCAGCCCCATCACCCCGCTGTGCAGCCACTGCCAGTCACCACAGCCACCAAGGTGTTTTCATCAACACGGACTCCAGTCCCTTCACCATGAAAAAATGACAACTTTCTTTAAGCATTTTCAAGATGTGTCTTTCATAGGATATGACCTTTCTTTCTTTCTTTCTTTCTTTCTTTCTTTCTTTCTTTCTTTCTTTCTTTCTTTCTTTCTTTCTTTCTTTCTTTCTTTCTTTCTCTTTCTTTCTTTCTTTCTTTCTTTCTTTCTTTCTTTCTTTCTTTCTTTCTTTCTTTCTTTCTTCTTTCTTTCTTTTATACTCACCTAATGATATGTTTCCATTGATTTTTAGAGAATGTGAAAGAGAAAGGGTAAGATGGAGAGAAACATCAAAGTGATAGGAACATTTTGATTGGTTGCCTCCTGCATGAGCCCTGTCCTGGGCTTTGGCCAGTGAGGAGCCTGCAACCTAGGTACATGCCCTTGGTCAAAATTGGACCCAGACCCTATGGTAGGCAGGCTGAGGCACTATCCACTGAGCCAAACCAGCTAGGGAAGGATATGACATTTCTTAGCCCTCCATCAGGAGGCTGGTGGAAAAAACATTTTTTTCTCCAGGAGCGTGGTGGAAATACCCTAGATTGCCTTTTTAGATTCTTATTACCCAAGTTACTAAGAATATTACCAGTGGCATACAGGGAGCTTAGCCAATAAGCGGTAAGAAAAGGTATTTCCTCTGTAGTTCACTCGGATCACCGGCTCCACCCTATCCCCTCCAATCCCAGCTCAACCCCTGCCAAGGCCTGTAGCCTCTGGCCCAGGTTTTAGGCCTGGGTAGCCCCCCCCCCCCGCAGTTCCCTCCAATAGCTGGCTTCAAGCCTGACCACCCCTGATCACAGGCTCGGCCCTACTCAGCGGCCCCTTGATTCAGGCCCTTGCTAGGCTGCTCAGGGCCCACACAGGGCCTACCTTGGAGTGACCTGGGTGCCGATGATGTTCCCGGGATGCAGGTCGCTGGGCTCCTATGTATGCAAATTAACTGCCATCTTTGTTGGTTTACTTTGCATAGTCATCTGATTGGCTGGTGAGCGTAGTGGAGTGACACCAATTTTCATGTTTCTCTTGTATTAGTGTAGATAATTGAAACACTATAGCCTTGAGTGGAGCCCAGGGCTGTCCAGGGCAAGTGGGAAGCTTGACTTTCTCTATCACTGGGGACAACCCAAGCCTTCTGCTTGCTCCAGCTCTGAGACTTCTGCCATCTTAGTTGGGTTAATTTGCATATTCACTCCTGATTGGCTGGTGGGTGTGGCTTGTGGTTGTGGTGGAATGATGGAGTGATGGTTAATATGCATGGTTCTCTTTTATTAGTGTAGATTAGTGTAGATTAGCACAATCACTGACACAGCAGACACCAAAACATAGTTTGGTTTCTGTAGGCAGCTTTACCATAGTTCACAATGATGCCAATCTCTTGGAACTCACATTCTTATGTGATACTCCTCCCATTGAGTATGGGCTAGAGGCAATTACTTACTTCTCAAGAACAGGATACAGTAAAAAATTGTACTAATATCACTTCATTGTTTAAATTACAATAAACCATAATTTCTCTCCTGCTAATATTTTCTTACAGTCACCCTTTCCCTCCTCTTTATCTCCTCAGCTTAGTTACTTAGATGAAGCAGATGTAATGTTGGAGAAACCTATACATCAAGAACTAAGGCCCTCAGTCCACCTGATAACACCTGGTAAATGAAGTTAGAAGTGAATCTTGCCCTAGTTGAATCTTGAGATGACCATAACCCCTACCAATACATGATTATAGTCTTGTGAGAGAGCTGGGCTAATATCTTGATTTCAGTCTTGTGACAGATTGTGAAGCAGAGAACCCACCAAAGCCATGCTCTGATGCCCAACCCACAGAAACTGTGCTGTCATAAACTGTGAGGTGTTTTAGACTGCTATACTTAAGAGTTATTTTTTAACCACCAGTAAGTAACTAATACTGTTTATCTCCCATGTTCCTACTCAAAATCTGCATTTGCTGATAGGTAAATAACGCATTACCTACTGACTTTAGGTCAGAGGATCTTTATAAAATTTAAATATAATAATATGTATAGAAGAGCTTAGCAAACTCTCAAGCATTCTACAAATATAAGCTAACTTTAAGGACTAAATGTTAAAACAAGTGATTATTGTCACAAGGTAATTACCAATTATTGAGCACCTAGAATGTGCCAGATACTTTCCAAGGTATTTTAAGAATGAATCTATTTTGCACTACACATCCATAAGAGAGGCATCATTACGCTCATATTGTCATTGGGAAACTAAAGTTTAGTGACTTGCAAAGACTAAAATGGGATGGATTTGAAATTCATCATCCAGCTATTGCTCAAAAGTCCATGTCTTTTTCTCTACAAAATCCTATTTGTTTTTAATCAAAGAAACATTTAGATTTTTCTAAAAATTAAATATCTTGTACTGAGTAATGTTGGTGGTCCACCAATATCTCTTTGAGTGAATTCCCTAATTCTCCAGCTGTTGAGTATTGGTAGCCAAAGGCTCCAGTGCTCCCCTTCTCTGAAGTAATCTCTTGCAGAAGGGAGGCATTTTGGAGCTTAGGACTGACTACCAAAGGCCATCATTTGCATGTTCAAAGTGAGAGCAACTCTTTGCTGTAACTCATGCTTCAGAGTTCCCTATAGCATGAAGCAGAAGCCAGTCTCCAGATAAGAACACATCTTTGCCATGATTTTATTTCCCTGCCCTGTTCTGCTTTCATCACTCCACTTCTGAGAGTACTTCTTCCCTCAATAAATCTTTGCCCTCAGTTTCTGTCCTCAGAGAACTTAACCTAAGACATTCCTTTGCCTCTCTTATTTTCTATTTTATTCTTCATATATTCCCATCCCCAAATCCTATGTAAACTTACTTACCTAGCAGCATGTTTATTCAAGCCTTCAGGTTATAATTACAGAGGTTATTGAGCTTAACAAAAGAACTAGCTGAGGGAAAAGGGGTACTAGCTCAAAGCTTGAGTTGTAGATTTTCTGGCTGACTCCTGACAAGCTTTTTTTTTTTTTTCATGGCTCTTTGATACAAAATCTGGCAAACTGCATATGTGGTTATTGCATAGGTGAAATTCTATGCTTCTTTAACATATATTTTATATATAATTACATTTATAGCTTGGTTCATTTTATTTATAAATGAATATTATTGTAGTAAAAGTTTTAGAAAATACAGAAAATAGAAATGGACTTAATTTTGCTATCCAAAGAAAATTTAATTAATTAATTTTTTTTTAGTTTTAAGAGATTTTAAAAATGTTAGTCTAAACTGATATTTTACTAATTTGGAATGTTAGTTTTTTTGGGTGATGAAAATTCCTGTTATTTTATTATCCTGTGGTTATAAGTCATCTTAAAAACTCATTTCTCAGTCTCCTCAGCAGTGCAATTAAAGTACGATAATTCTATTCTTTTCATTAGAAGTGCTTTTTGATAGCAGTGGGGTTAAATTTCTTTTTCCTTTATTATATGTAACTTTTATTAACTTTCCAGAACATGTGCATATTGGTTTTCCCCATTTATGGCTCCATCTATAATAATAAAAGCATAATATGCTAATTAAACTGGAAGCCGAACGACCTTCTGGATGTCATTTTAGACATCCTTCTGGATGAAGCCACTGCAGCGGGGGCCAAAGCAGAGGTGGTTAGGGGTGATCAGGCAGGCAGGTGAGCAGTTAGGGGTGATTAGGCAGGCAAGCAAATGGTTAGGGGAATCAGGCAGGCAGGCAGAGGGGTTAGGGGCGATCAGACAGGTAGAGGGGTTAGAGGCAGTTAGGCAGGTAGGTGAGCAGTTAGGAGCTAGTGGTCCCAGATTGTGAGAGGAATGTCTGACTGCTGGTTTAAGCTCAATCCCTAAACCAGAAATTGGACATCCCCTGAGGGATACTGGATTATGAAAGAGTGCAAGCTGGGCTGTTGGATAACCCCGAGCACAAATTGTGTGCACCCAACATTTAGTCATATATAATAAATGCCTAATATGCTAAGTGTCCGGTCTTCTGGTAAGCTGTTCAATCAATCAAAGTGTAATATGCTAGTAGTATGCTAAGGCCACTCAACCACTCACTATAATGTGCTCCTACCACCAGGGAACAGACAGTCAACCAGTCGACCAGTCATTATGATGTGCACTGACCATCAGGGGACACTCTGACTGGTAGATTAGTTTGCTGCTGGGGTCTGGCCAATTGGGACTGAGGGAGACAGGTCAGACATGCTCTGGAGCCCTCCTGCAGTCCATCCCCAGCTGGCCCACCTCCCACATTCCTCTCTGGCCCTGATCATGCACTGGTGAGACTCCTCGGCCTGACCTGAACCCTCTCACAATCTGGGATCCCTCAGAGGATGTTAGAGAGCCAATTTCGGCCCAATTCCACAAACCAGGCCGAGGGATCCCAATGGTGCACGAATTTGTGCACTGGGCCTCTAGTGTCAATATAAATACAAGACTCACTGGCTTCACCTTTAATCCTACTCAGTGAAATAATTTGTCAGTCACATACATATTATTTTATACATTCACTAATATTACAAGTAAGACAAAATCAACAGTAATTACTATCATACAGAACTCTAGGGTCACATAACCCAGTTAACCATATGATCTGGAATTAATAATTATGTGGGGGTCGATGATTAAACCGTTAATTCCCTGTACAGACATTTTCTCCCCTAGACAGCCTTTCTTTACATACAAACTGGCAGGCAACAATTCCCTTAAAAATGCTGAAATGGAATTCAGCACATTTTCAACAAATATGAAAGAGCTTAGTTCTTTGATGCTCACATTATTTACTATCATATAAACAGCATAGTTCAAAGGTCACATATTATCTATTTCTCTGGCTTTGGTTCTGGTCACTGACCACTGAGATTACCCTCAAATTGTGTCTCAACAGATGTTCATCTTTGTCACTAGGTCTGTGATCAAAATGCCTTATTTGACAGACAAGTCTATTAAGTTTTATTTTTTCTAGATTATATAATACTAGAAGCCCAGTGCATGAAATTCATGCACTGGGGTGGGGGGGCAGTGTCCCTCAGCTCAGCCTTCACCCTCTCCAATCCAGGAACCCTCAAGGGCAGTCGTACATCCCTCTCACAATCCACGACTTCTGGCTTCCAACTGCTCACCTGCCTGCCTGCCTGATTGCCCCTAACCACTTCTGCTTGCCAGCCTGATCATCCCCTAACACTCCCCTGCTGGCCTGATTGGTATCTAACTGCTCCCCTGCTGGCCCGATCACTCTCAACTGGGCTCCCCTGCAGGCCTGGTCACCCCTAACTGCCCTCCCCTGCAGGCCTGGTCATCCTCAATTACCCTCCCCTGCTGGCCATCTTGTAGTCACATAGGGGTGGCCATCTTTTGTGTTTGAGTGATGGTCAATTTGCATACTGATCATGACTAATTAGCATATCTGGGCTAATTAGCATATCCCTCTCTTATCATATTGAATAATGCAAAGGGAGCACAAAAACTCTCTTTGAGTACAAGCTATTCATTATTAGGCAAGGAAAGCCTCCTTCCAGGCTATGTCAGCTGTCATAATTAGGGTAGTTATATAGTAATTCTGTATATAGGATACTTTGATTCTAAATATTAAAACAAAATACATCAAAATAAAAGTTCAAAACAAACTGATAAGCATTTACTTACCTGTCAATATTTTTGCTTCACATATGAGAGCAAAGTTCACTTTAAAGTAAAAGTTACCACAATGCTTCATTCTGTTAATGACTGAGTTTATTTGGACATCAATTTGACAAATGCATGCATGGTGATTGTCATATGTGAGGCACCATTCTAAGTCCTACAATGGCACTCTGTCTATGGTGTCCAGGTTTTTGTCTACTCAACAAAAATGTATACCATGACATTATGAACATATGAAAATACCAATAGGTGTGCACCTTAGTTTCATTTATAGCCACATTTAAATAACTTGAAAAGCATCATGAAATTTGAAAACTTCTCATTACTTTATTGAAAGAATGTATGTGGAAAATGAATCAGAGACAGATCCCATTTAGTGGTAACTTATCTACAAGTACAGAAAGTTCACTAAGTACTATCTGAGTTTTAAATGCTAGGAATTTAGAAATAAATATCTTGCTATTTCCAGTGAAAATATTTCTGATTATGAGTGATGTGACACCCTGTCACAAAACAGAAAAGATAATCGATTCATATGAATGAAAAATCATAATCTATACACTCTTTGAAGGGATGATCAGATCAAAAATTTCATTTAGAAATGGAATCTGAGAGCCAAATGATTGGCTTAGATCTATCTGCAAGTCAGTGGTTGAAAGAGAGCATCTCATGCCAGGTAGTCTCCAATTGAAAATAGTCTCTAGTTACTAAATAAGCACAAAATAAGTATGGCCTCTGTTATATCAATCACATTTTGGTTCACATCAATTACCTCCAAACAAAGAACCCTGTGTTCTCTGCCAACTTCACAAAATCTATATGTAATTTAGGTTTTATACACTTGCACCTGGTTCAATTTCTAACAAATAAGTCTATTTCTTATTTGCACTAGCCATCTAATTATAAAAAATGGTTTCTTTGTGAAGGCATTGCCTTCAATATTTCATGACAGAAGAAACTTTTACAACAAAGGATAGCATATTACCATGAGTTTACATGTACATATGTTGTCTTTATTGAAATTAGCTTTTTCTAAGAACTGAGGCTGTATTATGTGACTTAAAAACAAGGCCTTCTGCACATGATATAAATTCTACTTTAATAGGATATAAAAATGCTACAAATGAAGGATTTACCTTCATAGTGATAATTTCTGATCCAGCTATAATATCTGAACTAACCATGATTTTCTTTATCTAAGATCCAATCTGTCCTACAGTATAGTGAAATAATCTACTCTAATAAAAGAATAATATTGAAATTGACTGTTTCTATGGGATGCCTAAGCCATGCCCACCAGCCAATCAGAGTGGCTGTATGCAAATTAACTCAGCCAAGATGGAGGCTGGCAGCACAACTGCGGAAGCGGGTGCAGTGCAGGTGCCAGGGTGAGCGGGGCGGGCTGGGGCAGGTGACAGGCCAGGGTGCATGGGGTGGGCAGGGTGCGATGGGCAGGTGGAGTGTGTGGGATGGGTGTGGGCGGGGTGCGATGGGCGGGTGGAGTGTGTGGGATGGGTGTGGGCGGGGTGCGATGGGCGGGGTGTGATGGGCAGGCCACAGGTTGGGCAGTTTCAGGCCAGGCTGAGGGACCCCCGAGTGTACAATATATTGTGCACAGCTCCTAGTAATATAGAAAATGGTATTTCATTAGAAATTTATAAACATACGTATATATGTAGAATTCCAAGGTGTGAGGTCTTTTACCCACATTACCAAGCAATTTTTGAACACTAGCAAAGTGTCCTACAGTTCAACCCTTTTCTGATACTGTCTACCTGAAGATAGCTTCACATATTACAGGCTAAGGGCTCAGTCCTATAAGAGTTCCCCATTCCACTTCATATACTAATCTTTTTACTAAGTCCAGATTGTCACCTGTGGCTCTCACCAATGGGCTATAGATTGGGAAGTTCTAACAACCTCCTCCTGAGGTTTGACTAATTTGCTAGAGAGGCTCACAGAACTACAAGAAACATTTAACTAAAGAGATTATCAGATAATTATAAAAGTATTTAACTCAGAAAAGCCATATGCAAAATACACATAAGGCAAGATATGAGGAAAGGGCTCAGAGATTCTAGGACCTCTCCTTGCACACCTCTCTCCTCAAATCTCCACATGTTCACCAACCTGGAAGCATACCATATGCCTTGGTCACAGAGACCTTCCCTGGTCCATGTGGGAAGGGATTACACCATATGTGTTTATCAAAGAGGGCATCACTGGGACTCTTTAAGTGCTGGGCACCATAAAATTTATCTCTTTCAGTGAGGGCTTAATAATAACTATTTTAAAATAGCTTTTATGAGATTCAGACTTAGAAATCTCATTTTATTTTATAAGTAGTTTTTATTTTAAAAGGCATTTTAAAAATTTACATTTCTAACATTTCCCTGCTGGTATGTAAAAATAAATACAATTGGCTGTATATGTTGAGATTCTATACAGAGGTTTGATAACCCTTGTTATTAATTCTGAAAATAAATCTGCACCTTTTTTTGTATAGTTTTGACAGACACTGTCATGTAATTAACAATGAATGAAAGTTCTACTTCACACTTTTTAATCTCTATTTTTCTCTCACAGAAAGAGTGATAGCAGGCATCATTTAGCTAATTAAAACTAGGTGTTTTTTTTTTTTTTTTTAACCATCATTACTAAGTATTATGCTTCTTCATTTAATCTTTATCAGTTTTTTTTCTATTCTGATGTTTTGCAATGAACTTATTGTAATATGAATGTATGCTGACTTATATTTAATACTTTTACTACATCTAGTGCAATGACCATCCATTTTTGTTTAATACATTCATGTTATTAATTACAATATGTATATTATTAAAATTAAACTAATCTGGAACAAGCAGTAATAAATCCAACTTGGTCACATCGTATTGACATCTTAATACATGTCTTATTGACATCATGTCCCATGCTCATATGGTATGTTCTTGGCCCCATCCCCAGAATCAGTCACCATTCCAAGAAGTCCTGGTTCCTTTTAATGAAAAATAGCATTAGAAACCAAGATTTTGGCACGGAGTGTGTTTATTTTAGACTATCTTTGCTTCCAGGCAGCCTCAACTAACAGAGTAAGGAAATACATAACAGGGTGTCCCATAAATGTATACATTTTAAATGATTATACAGTCAATGTTTATTAACACTGAAAAAGAGTGAAAATTAAGTGAGTGATCAGCTGTCAAAATGTGTATAGATTTTTGGGGAACCCCCTATATATGTGTATACTAACTCATGTATGGGGTGTCCCACCAAAAAAAATGTATATATATTTTAAAAGCTGATAGCTCAAAATGAAATGTATTTTAATAAACACTGCGACAAATCATTATATGTACCCATCTATATCTATAACTATGCCTATATCCATGCCCAGATAGATAGATAGATAGATAGATAGATAGATAGATAGATCATCATTGCTATTTTATTAAGTCATCAATACTGATGACTTCATTTCTAATATATTACCACAGGGATCATTCTAACCTTCCCCCATGCTAGTCATTACCCTCTTACTCTATCAGCGAGGAATCTGCCTTTCACCATCTGCCAACTACTTATTTAATTGTTCAATTTCATTTATCTTACTGGTCTAAGAAAAGTAATTAATTTTCAGCGTGTTCAGCATTTTCTTACTTTAACGTATGGGGGAGGACTTTCAAGGTCTCATTTGTTGGAGCTGAAACCTGATTTATACATATTTATGTAATGCATATATATACGTTATCCAGATTAATATGACATGAATTTCTCCAATTGTAGAAAATCCAGTTTATCAAGATACCCAGATGCTTTATTTGAAATGCCATTTCTTTTATTTGCCTAGGTCATGCTTTCCATACTCTTCTTCCATCCAGTAACTAAATGCAGCAGGAGCGCTAAAACAGAAACATGTGGGAGACACATTACTACTATACGACAAATGTGGCTCAAGATGACCTGACAGTTTTTTCACACCTTCTTTAAAGCCTTTTGTATAATTTTCCATTTCTTTTTCACTGAAGGCCGAACTTACAGTCTGAGAGTTCTACTGGCCTTTTCTAATTTCTTCCATAATTTCTCTCATGAAAGTACTTCATTAATAAAACTTTTTGCACCTTGTAGTCTATCTTGACGTCTGTTTCTCAGAGGATTCTCTATAAGAGTCTAATTTTAGAGGTCTGTCCCTACTCACAATACTAAATATCATTAGTTACAATAATCATGTATTAACTTATCACAGAAACGTTCCAAAAGAGAAAAATAAAGATGTGAATTGGAATGACACCACCTCTCACCTGCTAGAATGGCTATTATAACTATATAAGTAATAAGTGCTGGAGAGGATATGGAGAAGAAGGAGCCTTTATATACTGCTGGTTGGCAGGTAAATTGGTACAGCCACTATGGAAAGCAGTATGGAGGTTCCTCAAAAAGTTAAGAATAGAGTTCCCATAGAACTCAACAATTCATTTTCTGGATACCTACTCAAAATACCTAAAAATATTTTGTCATAAAGTTATATGTACTCCTATGTTGATTGTAGCATTATTCATGATAGCCAAGATATGGAAAACAACCTCAGCATCCTTCTATGGATGGCTAGATAAAGAAGATGATGTAGTAGATATATATAATGGAACTAGGGGCCCGGTGCACAAAAATTTGTGCACTCGGGGTGCAGGGAGTCCCTTAGCCCGGCCTGTGCCCTCTGACAGTCTGGGACCCCTCAGTGGATGTCCTATGATGGCCCCAGTCTGCCAGGCGCCTTTTGTGTGTGTGTGTGTATGTGTGTGTGTCACCACTGGGGACCTGCCCCCAGCCGCATCTGAGGCTCGGAGCAGTCCTCCTGTGTGTGTCTACCTGCTGGGGACTTGCCCCCAGGCACACCGTGGAGGCTTGGAGCAGGCACCCCCTCTATGATGATCTCTCAGACTCTTGCCCTCCCCTGCATGTTGTTCTCTTTTTTGAGCGTGGCCAGGGCTGGGTGCGACCTGCCTCCCAAGCTTGCCTACTGCCCATCTTCCTCCAGCCACCAGAAAGCAGGGAAAACCCCGCCTCGTGGTCAGGCCAGCCTTTTCCTGCTCCCTGATCCCCGGAAGGG
>PVJC01021416.1:0-15150 GCA_004026665.1 Murina feae
AAACTAAAAAAAATTCCTTCTACCTCCTTTTCCGCTCTGCCCTGCAGTTGCCCTCACAAGCTCTGCTGTTTGGAGATGACTTCCTCCCTGTGCCTCTCCCTCTGCATCTACTGAGACATGGCTTCTGCCTTCGTGATTTTTCTGGTGAAACTGCTCTCACCGAAATCACCGAGTGAGAGACCTGCTGGATATTTCCAGTCCTTGGTTTACTTGACTGTCTACAGCATTTGCCATTTTTTAGGTTGGCTCTTTTAAAAAAAATATATAAATCTTTATTATTTGAAATTATTACATACGATCCCTTCCTCCCCCTCTATCGACCCCCTCCACCCCACTCTCACTCGCAACCCAGGCCCTCACCACCCCACTGTCTGTGTCCATGGGCCATGCATATGTGCATACAGGGTCCTTGGTTGATTACCTCCCACTCATCCTCCTTCCCCCGCCTTCCCTCTGAGATTCCTCACTCTGTTCCCTGCTTCCATGTCTCTGGGTCCACTCTGTCCATCAGTTTATTTTTTTCCTTAGATTCCACATGTGAGTGAGACCATGTAACACTTGTCTTTCTCTGACTGACTTATTTCACTCAGCGCAATACTCTCCAGGCCCCTCCATGCTGTCTCAAAGGGTAAGAGGTCCTTCTTTTTTACTGCTGCACAGTATTCCATGGGGTAAACATACCACAGCTTTTTTATCCACTCGTCTACTGATGGGCACTTGGGTTGATTCCAGATCTTAGCTATTGTACATTGTGCTGCTATGAACATAGGGGTGCAGACATTCTTTCTGAGTGGTGTTTCGGGTTTCTTAGGATATATTCCTAGAAGTGGGATCACTAGGTCGAATGGCAGTTCCATATTTATTTTTTTGAGAAACTCCATACTATTTTCCATAATGGCTGCACCAGTCTGCATTCCTACCAGCAGTGCATGAGGGTTCCCTTTTCTCCACATCCTCACCAGCAGTTTCACCAGAAAAGTTGTTTGTTGAGTTGTTGATGGTAGCCATTCTGACAGGTGTGAGGTGGTACCTCATTGTGGCTTTAATTTGTCTCTTGGCCTTCTGTATGTCCACTTTGGAGAAGTGTCTATTTAGGTCCTTTGCCCATTTTTAATTGGATTGTTTATCTTCTTTTTGTTAAGTTGTATGAGTTCCCTATATATTTTGGGTATTAACCCTTTATCAGATGTGTCTTTGAATGGCTCTTTTTGAAACCTTAGCTTCTGTTACACCATCCTCTCTTAGTTTTTCTCTCCCCCCCTCCCCACACCTCCCTTTCTTCTGGATACACTTAGTCATCTCTGCAGGGATCTCCTGCTCTTCTTGTCCCTCAGGTGCTGCTCAGCCTGTGGATTCTGTCCTGGGACCTTGTCCTTTCTCCCTCTGCAGTGGTCCTGGAACACCTTATTTCTTCTCATTCCTTCCACAAGGGCTGAAGCCCTCACACATGCCCCTCTAGGAAGCTCCTACCCCCTACTCCCCGAAGAGCAAATATTGCTATGGTTTTTGGAAAACCAAAGGTTAGTTTTGCCTGCATTAGAATTTTATAAAAACAGAACCAAAGAGTCCGTAGTACTTTACGTCTGGCTACTTCTGTTCAACCTGTTTTTGAGGTTCCTGTATGTGACTGCTCCTTCTTACTGCTGAGCAGTCTCCCACTGCATGAGTGTCCCACAGAGCATTTACCCATTTCTCTGTTGATGAACCCTGAGCTGTTTCCAGTTTGGGGATGCGATGAATAAGGCTCCTACAAAACTTCTCATACAAGTCTTTTTGTACATATGTTCGTTCACTTCCCTTGGGTAAATACCTAGGAGTGGAATTGTTAAGGTAGTTAGCTTTATATTTTCATGTAAATTGCCAGACCTCTCCTGAAGTGGTCATGGGAACAGTTTTCAATATCCTGAGTATAACTACAAACAGTTAGATTTACTGAGCATTTTCTGTGCGCACTGAGCACAGAGCTTTATTTGCGTATGCTCTCTTTTTAAAGAATCTTTGAGGGTATTACAGATGTCCCCCCTTTTCCCTCCCATTACTCCCCTCCACTCAGTTCATGTCCCACCCCAGCCTTCACCATCCTGTATGTGTCCATAGGTAATGCATATCCTGTCTAATAAAGAGGGAATATGCTAATTGACTCTCATGCCATTGCAAAGATGGCAGCGGTGCCCACAGCCAATAAGAAGGGGATATGCTAATTGACTGTCCTGCCCTCAAAGATGGCAGCACCCACAGCCAATAAGGAGGGAATATGCTAATTGACTGCCATGCTCTCAAAGATGACAGCACCCACAGCCACAAGATGGCAGCACACAGTTCCCTCAGCCCCACCAGGGTGCCTGCCTTTGGATGTCCCCAGTCTCCTCAGCCCCCCAGTCCCCCCAGGGCTGGCCTGAGATGCAAACAAGCCTTGGATGGTGGCTGCCCAGTCACCCAGGGCTGCCCGAGGCTCAGGTAACCAGGACTGGCCGAGGCTTGCACTGCTGGCAGTGGCAGCAGCAGAGATGTCATGGGGGCGCTGCCTTCCTCTGATCACTGGGTCGCCTCCTTCCCCTGAGGGTTCCCACACTGTGAAAGGGGGCAGGCCGGGCTGAAGGACCCCCCTCCAGTGCATGAATTTTCATGCACTGGGTCTAGTCTATATATATAAAAGCCTAAACAATTGGCTGACCGTTTGACCATCTGACCAGTAGCTATGATGCACACTGACCACCAAGGGGCAGATGCTCAATGCAGGAGTAGAAACCACAGGCATGGAAACGTTGAACAGACTGATGAATCTCAGAGGGAAGGGTGGGGGGAGGGTGGGAAGAGATTAACCAAAGATCTTATATGCATACTAGAGGCCCATTGCATGAAGATTTGTGCAAAAGGCCTTCCTTCCCCTGGCTGCTGGCATCGGTTTTCCTCTGGCACCCAGGACCCAGGCTTTTGGTCTAGCCACAGTGAAGAAGCCAAGACTCTTCAGTCTTCAGTCATCTTCATTCTTCAGTCTTCACTTCATGCCTGCATGTGCAAATTAACTGCCATTTTTGCTGGGTTAATTTGCATACTCATCCTGATTGGCTTGTGGGTGTAGTGGAGTGACACCAATTTGCATGTTTCTCTTTTATTAGTGTAGATTAGAGGCCCAGTGCATGGATTCATGCACCAGTGGGGTCTCTTGGCTTGGCCTGTGCCCTCTCACAATCCAGGACCCATAGGGAGAGGTAGCAGTGCTGAAGCAGCAGGCGTAGGCGGCTGGGGAGGAGCCCCAGCAGGGGTTGGGTGCAGATTTGCTGCCGCTCATCTTGCTCCATTGCACCTGCCACCACTGCTGTAAGTTGCCGCTGCCACTGCCATGAGCCCGGCTTCTGGTTGAGCCGTGCTCCTGCTGTGGGAGCGCACTGACCACCAGGGGGCAGCCCCTGCATTGAGCATTTGCCATCTGATGGTCAGTGCATGTCATAGTGACTGGTCCACTGGTTGTTCTTGTCATTTGGTTGTAACAGTTGCTTAGGCATACACACACACACACACACACACACACACACACACACACACTGAGTGGCCAGATAATTATGACCACTGGACTTTTGTAGGAAAATTAGCTATAATTTTGTGCTAAAGTTGCTAGAGAGCCAGACAATTATAAATAGGGAAGCAGGTTGTTTACCACAACAGTAGAAGTGATTTTTTTCTGAAGATATAGGTAAACAATGCAATTTAACAGCCTTTGAACACACATACACACACACACACATATTTATATATACACACACACACACACACACACACACACTAGGGGCCCAGTGCACAAAAATTTGTGCACTCAGGGGAGTCCCTCAACCTAGCCTGTGCCCTCTCGCAGTCTGGGACCCCTCAGGGGATGTCCACCTGCTGGAATGCCTGGCCAGCCTAGGTGAGGGGCTGATGGCTGTTTGAAGGCTGGCCAACCCCCCCAGTGTGGACCCTCACCCCATTGGGGTGTGGCCAGCCTGGGTGATGGGCTGAGAGCTGTTTTCAGGCTGTCCACAGTCCATTAAGGATTTGGGTCCCTACTGGGGTGCTTGAGCAGCCTGGGTGCGGGGCTGAGGGCTGTTTTCAGGCTTTCAGGCTGCCCACAGCTCCCATTGACCCAGCGTCCCAGCAAGGCTGGCTGGAATTAGGTTTCTGGGGTTTATTTATCTTCTATAATTGAAACACTGTTGCTTTAAGCCGAGGCCTAGGCAAGTAATGAAGCCTCCTGTTTGCTTCAGCTCCATGGCTTCTATAATTGAAACTATGTTGCCATGAGCAGAGGCCCAGCTGGCCTAGGCAGACAGTTTACTCCTGGTGCAATGGAAACCTCCTGTTTGCTCTAGCTCCGTGGCTGTTACCTCCATCTTGGCTGGGTTAATTTGCATACAGCCACTCTGATTGGCTGGGGGCGTGGCTTGGCTGAGGGTGCGGCTGAGGTGTCTCAGAGTGATGGTTGATTTCCATATTATTCTTTTATTAGAGTAGATACACACATACACACATACACACACACACACTGAGTGGACAGAATATTATGACCACCTGATGTTTGCAGGCAAATTAGCCATACACTGCATTGTATGGAATATGGAAGCCGAAGGCCTGTTCGCACACCTTTGCTGTCTGCAGTTACCAAGATAAAACGTCTCCAGGAACACAAGGAACACAAGGATTGGACAGTTGAGCATTGGAAAAAAGTCGTGTAGTCTGATGAATCACGTTTCCAGTTGTATCATGCAGATGGCAGAGTGAGAATTTGGCAGAAATAGCATGAAAGCATGCACCCCACATGCATGAGTACAACCCTTCAAGCTGGTGGGGGCAGTGTTATGGTTTGGGGCATGTTTTCCTGGCATGATTTAGGCCCTTTAATTCATGTGGAACAACATCTGAATAGCACAACATACCTAAGTATTGTTGCTGATCAAGTTCATCCTATCATGTTGATGGCATATCCCAATGGAGATGGCTTCTCCCAACAAGACAATGTGCCATGCCACGGTGCTCGTATTGTGCAAGAGTGGTTTCAAGAACATGATGAAGACTTTACCTTGCTCAGGTGGCCCCCACAATCACCAGATCTCAATCCAATTGAGCATTTGTGGGACGAAGTTAAAAGAGCCATCAGGCAGCTGGTTCCACAACCATCAAATCTCACAGAACTGGACAGTGCTATTCATCAGGCATGGTGTCAGACTCCTCACATCACCTTTCAATATCTTGTGGAGTCAATGCCAAGAAGAATCGCTGCAGTATTGAAGGCAAAAGGTGGCCCAATGAAGTACTGATGTGGGGGTCAAAATAATCTGGCCACTCACATTCAAATATATCCCCCATTCAAAGGCTGTTAAATCTTGTTGTTTACTCATATCTTCAGAAAAAAATCACTTCTACTGTCGTGGTAAACAACCTGTTTCCTTATTTATAATGGTCTGGCCCTCTAGCAACTTCAGCGTGAAATTATAGCTATTTTGCCTACAAATGTCAGGTGTTCATAGTAATCTGGCCACTCAGGGTATATATACAATACTGGTTTGGTGGTGATGAACTCCTTTAGTTTTTTCTTGTCTAGGAAGCTCTTTAGCTGACCTTCAACTCTAAATGATAGCTTTGTTGAGTAGAATAATCTTGGGTATAGGTCCTTTCTATTCATCACTTTGAATATTTCTTGCCATTCCCTTCTGGCCTGCAAAGTTTCTGTTGAGAAATCAACTGACAGTCGTATGGGTGCTTTCTTGAAGGTAACTAACTGTTTTGCTCTTGATGGTTTTAAGATTCCCTCTTTATCTTTAACCCTTGGCATTTTAATTATGTGTCTTGGTGTGGGCCTTTTTGGGTTTCCCTTGTTTGGGTCTCTCTGTGTTTCCTGGACTTATAAGTCTATTTCTTTCACCAGGTAGGGGAAGTTTTCATTATTTATCCAAATGAGTTTTCAATATCTTACTCTCTCTCTTCTTCTGGCACCCCTTAATGGGATGTTGATATGTTTAAAATTGTCCCAGAAGCTCCTTACACTATCTTCATATTTTTGGATTCTTTTTTCTTTTTGCTCTTCTAATTGGGTATTTTTTGTTTTCTCATATTCCAAATCATTGATTTGATTCTCAGAATTCTCTACTCTACTGTTGAATCCCTGTAAATTATTATTTATTTCAGTTAGTGTATGCTTAATTTCTGACTGGTATTTTTTCAAGTCTTTGACATTCTCACTAAGATCCTTTAAAGTCTCACTTAGTCCCTTGAAGCTCTCATTAAGGTCCTTGAGTAACCTTATAACCATGGTTTTGAACTCTGTATCCAGTAGCTTGCTTCCTTCCATTTCTTTCATTTGTGACATGTTTCTTTGTCTCTGCATTTTTGTCTGCTTTCCTGTGTTTGTTTCTGTGTATTAGATAGAGCTGCTATGTCTCCTGGAATTGGTAGAGTGGCCTTATCTAGTAGGTGTCCTGTAGGACCCAGGGGCTCAGCCTCCTCAGTCACCTGTTCTGGGCACTCTAGGTGCACCCCTGCGTGAGCTGTAAGCACAGTCTTGTTGTAGTTGAGCCTTGATTACTGTTGGCGTCACTGGGAGGAATTGAACTCTGGGCCAATTTGCTTTGAGGACTAGCTGTGACTACAGTGGAAGAGCAGCTATGGATTAGGACTTGCTTCAGTGGGGCTTCGGTACTCACTGAGTCTGCCCCTTGAGTGTATTGTTTGTGGATGTATAGAGTTGTAATCTGGTGTGGTCTGAAGCTGTCCACCAGGCACGCTGGCCCTGGGGCCTCTAGGAGGTGCAAAGTCAGTCACTGCCTGGGGCCACCTGGCAGGAGCTACAGAGAGGTCTGCAGATGGCTGCTACTTGTATTGGATTTGTGAAGGCAGACTGGTGTTAGTGCCCAGTCTTGATCCTTTTATTGATAGGTTTGGGGCACAGCGACATCACCTGCAGTGTGTTTTAGAGATTTTAGCAAACTCTGAAGCCTGAACCAGGCCATTCATATGGAGAAGCCACTGCAAACAGCTTGGGTGGGGCTGAAAATTGGATGGGATGGAGTCTCAGGGCAAGCAAACAGTGTGAGCCCGGCTGATGGAAAGTCAAATATGGCTGCCAGTTAGCTCTGTGATGGGGGAGGTCCCAGGACAGGAACAAGGACACTTGTGGGCACCCCTGTCTGGGAAAAAGCTGCCCCTGAGTTCCTGCCACAATGCTAGACCATCCAGTTCCTCCCCTTATGTCCCTGGGTCACCGAAAGCCGCCCGGCAGTGGAGCTCAGAAGGATCGGGTCTGAGTAAGTTTGTGTGCCAGATTTTAATAGGAACATCTGGGTCTCCAGCAGCTTTCTTGTCCCTCAGCCACAAGCCCCACTGGTTTCACAACCTGCAGTTATAGGGGCTTCTCTTTCCAGCTCTGGAACCCTGGGCTGGGTGTGTAGTGTGGGGCTGGGACCCCTTACTCCTCACTAGCAACCTCTGCAGCGGAGATATCCCTCCTGATTAAAAAAACACAGCACATGGTGTCAGTCCAGCCTGTTCGGTGCCTCTGCCTCTCCTGCCAGTCTCAGTGTGCTTTCTTCTTACCTTCTCTAGCTGTAGGACTTCCATTCAGCCAGCATTCAGGCAGTTCTGAATGATGTTCTGTATTTTAGTTTGTAATTTTGATGTGGTTGTGGGAGGCAGTGAGTACCTGCCTTTATCTACGCTGCCATCTTGGCTCTTCATAGAGCTTTATGTAAACACAGTATGTCACAGTGATTCGTATATGATGCCTACTGGGCAGATGCTATTATTCTCATTTCACATGTGAGATAATTAAGGCATAGAGAATCACCTAACTGCCCACGGTCAGTGGTCAAGCTTGGATTTGGATATAAGAAGGTCAGACTACAGCTTCTGTGCCTCATGCCTCTTGGTATTTAGTAGCAAAAAAAAAAAAAAAGTGGCCTAATCAATGATTCTCTCTCATCATTGATGTTTCTATCTTTCTCTCCCTCTCTCTTCCTCTCTGGAATCAATAAAAACATATTTTAAAAAATTGCTATTTCTTTTCTCAGGAAATGAATTACTTTCCTAAGAGTAAAGAGTGGTCATGGCAACCAAGAGATACTGTGTTCATCAATAAACACAGTATAAATGTAAACTGTCACCCATTATGTAGACATGGTCCACATGGTGAAGAGAACGATAGGCAAATGCATCCACCAAGGCCCCTTTACTCTCCTGGGAGATCCAAGTTGCCTTCAAAGACACGCCATCGCTCTGTCCCTGTAGAATGGAAGAAGCTATTAGTCAGAGAAGCTGCTTAATAGGAACCTGGTCTCTCCTCTAATTAGGAAGGAGCCTCAGGCTCTCCTGGATGGTGTCTCAGCTGCACGGAGGGGGATGGGCCGGGCCCTCCCAGGTCTTCCAAGCTGTCAGAGCTTAGTCTCAGACCAGACCTACCCTGCAGTGTCCCTAGGAAACCTGAGACGATGAGGAGGACCAAGGGAACATACCTTTTCTTTGGGGGCCAAGAGCTGCCCCTCATCTAGGCCTGGGGCACCCCCACCTCCCTCTCTCATCTTTAAAGGCTCTCTAAACCAGAGGAAATTTGTTTTTAAAGGAGGTGTAAGTAGGAATTTTTGGTAAGGAACAACCGGGAATCTCTGCCTTTTGAAAACTCGTGTTAAGTTTCTACTTTCATTCTGGCTCCTAGGCCAGGAGCTCTATGAGAATACTGTAGAATAGTGGTGCTGATGTCTCAAGACTTTCACTATTTCCCCTATTTCCCCTCACTATTTCCCTCACTATTTCTCCTCACTCTTTCCCCTCGCTACTTCCCCTCAGGCTTAATGAGGACCTTCCACATCGGAGCCCTGCATCTCTCTTCTGCCTCCTGGCCTGGCCCCCTCCAGTGCTGAGGGGTTGCTTGGAGGCCCCCGGCGACACCATATTCCCACCCATTTGTCCCAATAGGATTACCTTTGTTTCTTGTCTCTTTCCAGAATTCTTCTTTAAAAAAAAATATATATATTTTTTTATTTCAGAGAGGAAGGGAGAGGGAGAGAGAGAGAAACATCCATGATGAGAGAGAATCCTTGATCGTCTGCCTCCTGCATGCCTCACACTGGGGATTGAGCCACAACCCGGGCATGTGCCCCGACTGGGAATCAAACTGTGACCTGGTTCCTAGGTCAACGCTCAACTGCTGAGCCTCACCGGCCGGGCATCTTTCCAGAATTCTCATTGGTCCTTTAAGGGTTCAGTTCAAAAGTCACAAATGTGCTAATTATTTATTTACGTACCTACTTCACTTCCTCTTTGGGTTCTGACCACCCCCTCCCCACCAGGCAGAAACGTCTCATCCTACTTACATGTCTAGCCCAGCGTACAACAACAATTGAATAAAACTTTTACTAGCAAGAAAGACATGGACAGAAACCTGTGAGGACGCAAAGAGCTAAGTTGACCTTGCTTCGCGGGATGCGCATTTCATCCTGTGGCGGGGCAACCGCTTCTGCTGGGATGTTGAGAGGACATTTTTACAAGTGATGTTCCAGGCCCTCCGTCCTCCGTGCCTTCTGGGCCCCTGCGAGCCTCTCCTGGCCGAGGCCGACATCTGCGAGGAATGTGTCGGGATATGTGTGGGCTGTTGCGACACAGGGAAGAGCTTCACTTCCCCCCCTTTAGTCTAGAATGCCTCTGCCTTTTCTTTCATTTGCCTCGACACTAGCTATAACCTAGGCCTTACCTGGCTGCCTCCAGTTGTTGTTGTTTTTAATAATTTTTACAAATATTTTTTTGTTTTAATAAAGCTGATGCAGACAATGTCCATTGAAAGCTCATATCCCCAAAGTGGAAATAAACTGAAAAAGAGCAGTGTCCCGTTGCACAGCCGTCCGCACGGGTAGCTACTCTCGGCTAATGGAGCTGGCGCTGCTCTGGGACCTTCCGGCAGAGCCCTCCTTCCTCTCCCGATGCCTTCTCTGTAGCCGACGCGGCTTTGGAGTTAGCCCTTCCCTCACCCCGTCTGTTCAGGTCTCTGGGAACCTCCCCTCCCACGGGAAGTCCCAGTCCTGAAGCGAAGCAGTCGCAGGCTGCAACCCGGGCTGTTAGCCGTCGTTATGAGCACTGGCATCAATTCACCTCATTTGTCACAAGCCAGAAAGCACCCAACCCTCCCTGTGCACACACGGAACATTTCAAAAGGAGAGGGCAGCCCCAGCCGGTTTGGCCCAGTGGGTAGAGCATCGGCCTGTGGAATGAAGGGTCCCGGGTTCTATTCCAGTCACGGGCATGTACCTGGGTTGCGGGCTCAATACCTGGTCCTGGTCAGGGCGTGTGCAGGAGGCAGCCGCTCAATGGCACTCTCTCACATCGATGTTTCTCTCTGTCTTTTCTCCTCTCTTGCACTCTGTCTAAAAATCAATGGAAAAATATCCTTGGGTGAGATAACAAAACAAAACAAAACAACAAAAAACAAAACAGAAGAGGTTGAGGTGTGACCTCCCAAAGTCAGCACAATGAAACGATGGCCATGTACGATGGGCGCCAGCATTCCAATGACCAGGTGTTTCAAAGGGATGGGGGTGAGCTTTGAACTCCATTTTGAACACCACATTACAAAAGAATGACTTTTAACAATAAAAAGGGGGAAATAAAATAAAACGAATACCTACACCTGAATGACCCCCTGTTTGCCCTGATGGACTTCAACCCCATAGTCCCCTCCGCTGCCCGTCCTCCTGGGGCGTGATCACCAGCTGCTCTCTGACCGTCAGGGACAACCTGAGTGCAGTCCCTGGACTCCAACCGGGGACGGTGTGGGGCCCTGAGTTTCCTGGGACGTGTGGTCCTTTCCACTCTGAAGCGACCCTCACTGCTCTCCTGTCCACGGCCTCTGAGTTGAATGTCTTCTCCCTCCTACTCAGCCCCCAAGTCCTCAGGTGACGGTCTTGCCTCCCGGTCAGACATGGTGGTGGTGGCTCCACCAGGGTCTCCTACTGAGGGGTCTCCTACAGGGGGTCTCCTACAGGAGGGGTCTTCCACAGGAGGGGTCTCCCACAGGAGGAGTCTCCCACAGCAGCGGCCTCCCCACTGGTGGGCAGAACCCAGCTGATGCCTCCAGCTTTGATCAAAGTCCTGCTGACCGGCGGCCTGGGACTCTTAGGGTCAAACCTCCTTTTTATGTTGTGTTTTCTCTACTTAGTCCTGCCCTTGGCCTCCTCCCTCCCCACCCAGGGAGGGAAACTGGGTGACCCAAGCCACTCCTGCTCACTGGAAGGAACTGGGCGTCGCTGGGCACCAGGCCAGCGCTTGAACTCAGCTGGGCCCTCCTGGCAGGGCTGGCCGTGTCCCCAGGCGGCGGGCTACCTGGGGGGCGCGCTCCTGCTCCTGACAACAGGCAGTTTGTTCAGACTTCTGGCCCTGGTTCCTCTCCTGCTGCTTCTCATGCCTCCCGCCGCTGGTAACCGGACCTCGCAGCACACCGGGCGGGCGGGCGGGCTCAGCGCTCCCTGTCCCTCAGGCTGCCTTCCTGAGAGCTGCCCGCCAGCGGGGGATCCCATTCCCCTAACTCGCACTCTCGGGACCTCTCCGCCAGCAAAGCTCTCTTTTGTCCTCTCCCTGTTTCAAAGGCCCCCGCACCCTGATTTTAGGTTGATCGCAGACCTTGGAGCTGACAAAGGAGCCACACACTCGCTGTTTTCAGAAACGCTCCCCGCATCCCGCTGGTGCGGGCCCTGCATCCAGGCAGCCTGGGGCTCAGCTCTCACACTGACCTCTGTCTTACCTCATTTCCTTCTCCAGGACAGTGTTTTCGCCCGAGGTTTTTCTTTCCTCTTTTGCTCTTCTTTCTTTCTTTCTTTCTTTCTTTCTTTCTTTCTTTCTTTCTTTCTTTCTTTCTTTCTTTTTTAAAAGTATATTTTATTGATTTTTTACAGAGAAGAAGGGAGAGGGATAGAGAGCTAGAAACATCGATCAGCTGCCTCCTGCACACCCCCTACTGGGGATGTGCCCACAACCAAGGTACATGCCCTTGACCGGAATCGAACCCCGGGACCCTTGAGTCTGCAGGCCGACGCTCTATCCACCGAGCCAAACCGGTCAGGGCTCTTTTGCTTTTCTTGTTCTTCACTTTTGTAACCTTCCTCTCTCAGCAGCGTTTTCTCTTTTCTTCCCCATGTTTTAGCGTTTCCAGTCCGACTGCCCCTGCCTCCGCCTCCTGGCCATGTCTCTGCCCCAGGATTTCACTTGCAGAATTTTCAGAATCACTAAGGCATTACAAGGGCAACTTGTCGGTGCTGGGGGAGAGACTCCTGGGCAAGCCCAGCCCACATTTAACTGCAGGTGAAACCTTTCTCTCTCCCCTCTGCGCTGCTGCCAGGGCTGGTCACGGACCTCCGCCCAGCCTTCTTCTGGAGGCCTTGGCGCATCGGAACTCCTCTGCCTGAGCTTTCTCCCGCCGCCGGCTGCCCTGAAAGTGGCCTGTGAACTGTGCGGCCCACGGCAGTGAGGTATTTTGAAGGCCTTCCCTGGGGAGTCCTCTCTGGTGGTTGTTCACACACCTGTTATTTTGTAAAAAGAGCACTAGGTTAAGACTCCGAACAGTTCCAGGTTTGCTACTTTGGGCAAAACATTCGCCTCCTCTGGGCTCCTGGAGCCCTCGCAGGTGAAGTGGGGACCCCGCGGGAGGATCAGGTGCGGTAACTGGCGAAAAGCTTTGCAGGCTGCGTGGGGTGGAGGGGAGCCGAGCAGGGACGCCATCCCCATTGTCCTTAACCGCTGCCCCGCGGGAGGGTCACTAGGCGTGAAGGCTGGTTGGGCCAGTTTATTTCAGGTGGATCTCCGGGAAAGCTATGGGCTCGCCAAGGCTCAGAAATCGCACGGACACGTGTGACTCAAGCCGGGGGTACGCACTCCCTGCAGGACTTTGCCCGCAGAGGGTGCTGAGCAGGGAGGTGCTCCGGGAGGCCAACCCCTGCGAGTCAGTGCCTGCAGCCTGTTTGTAAAAGCGTGTGCAGGGGCCAAAGCCAAGGCACCACCTCCCCGCCGCCACTCCCGAGGCCACCCCGAGGCCAGCGCCCAGAGGAGCCGAGCAGGAGGGCCAGGCTGCAGCTGCGGGCTCTGTGCAGACTCGCTCAGGGCAGAGGGAGGAGGGAGGAGGGAGGAGGGCAGGGGGGAGGCGCTGCGAGCGGAGGCCCCACCTTTCATTCCAGCAAAGTGCACCCGCGGAGCAGGGATGAGTCACAGGCGCGGGCGCTGGGGTTCCCACAGGTGAGGGGCTGCCTTGCTCCGGACAACGCAGGTGCCCTCCGGGAGCGGCCTGGCAGGGGCTGCAGCCCTCCGTCCGCCCGTCTGCCCGTCTGGCCCAGGGGCCAGGGCTGGGCTTCCTCATGTATGGCCGGAGCCTCCTGCGCGCTGCGCTGCTCCTGCTGGGCATACAGCTCACAGGTAAGGGTCGGGGAGGGGGGGACGTGGAGGACTGGGAGACGTGGGGGGGGGTGAGTGAGGGTGGGGGGCTCCCTCAGCACCCCCTCGCCGCCCACCCCGTGAAGCAAGCGAATTGTCTAGGTAGGAGCCAGAGTTTTCCTCTGGAGCCTGAGCCACAGAGGCAGAGTGGCTTTGGGGTGGACTTCGCTGAAACCGAAGTCAGTGAGTGGGCATTGGAGGAACTGCTTTTGGACAAACAGGTTTCGGTGTGATTCGGCTGCCAGGCCCGGGCACAGTGAGGGTTTTCAAATCTCAGGTTACCAACCATTTTCCTGCCCCTGCTTCCCTCCTCGCAGGGCAGGCGGGGCTGGAGCGGATCTCCTGTGGCCGGGCCTGGGCCGCCGGAGCCCTGGGGCAGCCGCCCGCCCTGCTGGGCAGAGGCCAGGCGGTGGGCAGCCGCCCCACGCGCCTGCGGAGCGTGAATGTCCGGGTCCAGGCGGGCATGAACCATCTGGCCTTGAACTTAATTTCTGCAGAAGACATAGCAAGGGCCCCTCTGGACATTCCCCTGCTCAGGGGCCACCACGCACAGCACATACCGCTGCCCAGGACCCTCGTTCATGCGTGTTCGGATCCGTGCAGACGTCCTGGTTTCTGCTTTCCTTTCGATTTGCCGATGGCCGAGGCTTCTCCTAACAGTTTGAAGCGGGTGTCATGCCAGCAGGCAGGCGGGTGCAGAGTCCGGTGGAGAAAGCTGAGGAGGCCTCTGAGCCCCGCTCTGCGCCTGCTCACACGCTCACACGGGGTTTTGGTGGAGGCCCAGCTCTCCCTGCTCCTCCTGTTAACCCTTCTCCTCCTGTCCCTTGTCCCAGCGCTGGGGCCGGGAGCCGCTGTGGAAATCTACACGTCCCGGGTGCTGGAGGCTGTGAACGGCACGGACGTCAGGCTGAAGTGCACTTTCTCCAGCTTCGCCCCCGTGGGCGACGCTCTGACCGTGACCTGGAATTTCCGCCCCCAGGATGGGGGCTCTGAGCAGTTTGTAAGTAGATGAGTATCATTTTCTCGGAGATCTGGGTTAGGAAAACAAGCCGGTCTGTTCCTCCTGGCCCTTCCTGTGTCTGTTTATCTTTTAATATATTTTTTATTGATTTCAGAAAGGGAGAGGGAGCGAGAGAGATAGAAGCATCAAAAATGAGAGAGAATCATTGATCGGTGGCCTCCTGCACACCCCACACTGGGGATTGAGTCCACAATCCAGGCATGTGCCCTGACTGGGAATCGAACCCGGGACCCTTCGGTCTGCAGGCCAATGCTCTATCCACGGAGCCAACCTGGCCAGGGCCAGTTGTGTATTGATTAGATTTTTAGCAATGAGCACAGGGTAGGGCTATGAAGCAGTTCTTGGGACAGAGGCCGCTGGCAGGGAGAGCCGGGAGCTTCTGCTGAGGCCCCTTCTGCTCCCCCGGCCCTGGCCCTGAGGAAGACCTCCGCGATTTCTCCTTCCCAGGTTTTCTACTACCACATGGACCCCTTCCAACCCATGAGCGGACGGTTCAAGGACCGGGTGGGGTGGGACGGGAACCCCGGGCGCTACGACGCCTCCATCATGCTCAGGAGGCTGCGGTTCGACGACAACGGGACGTACACCTGCCAGGTGAAGAACCCGCCCGACGTGGACGGGGTTGTCGGGGAGATCCGGCTCAGCGTCGTGCAGACCGGTAGGTGCCCCGGGGACGCCTGGGAGCTTGTCGAAAAGAG
>PVJC01021416.1:15250-28365 GCA_004026665.1 Murina feae
CCCCCCCCCCCCCATGGCCGCAGACGCCCTCAGGGGCCCTCCTGTACCGAGGGGCTTTGCGTGTCTCATTTAATCTTCACATATCCCATCCGTTCCTTGTGTTCTTAGTGTCCCCCGATCCCCCCCCCCCATTTTACTAATGAGACACTGAGGCTCACCGAGGTGAAGCCACTTGTCCAGAGTCACGTAGCTGGTGGGTGGGGCATGTTTGACTCCAGAATGATGCTCCCAACGGCCTTGCATCATCGCCTGCGCCCCGGGACCCAGCCCGGCCAGCGGCGCCAGGTAACAGAGCGAAGATGAATCACTTCCCTCCAGGAAAGTGGGAACAATACGGCGAGGATTACGGTGGGAAGACGAGGAAACACATGCAAAAAGTCCCCAAAGTCTGAATTGTGCTGAGAATTACAGAAGTCCCCGTAGCTCAGTGGTTATTACGTGGAGGCACAGCCGGGGACGATTTAAATGAACTATTTCATTTTTAGTAAGAATTCAAGAAATGGATATTGTTGTCTCTACTGTATATGTCGCGGAAATGGACACTCAAGGAAGGGAACTACCCCGGTTGCACAGCTAGTAAGCGGGGTGGCTGGTATTAACCGAGCTTCTGCTGCTGGGCGCTCTGAGCTAACACAGTGTCACTGCCCTGTAAAGGGTGTGATTTCCTCCTTCTCCCCCCAGCACCCGCCTCCAGGCCCTGTCAGGAGAGAGCTGTGGGGCTGGCGAAGCAATCTGAGGGCAATATCCTATCTTTGGACCTCAGTTTCTTTGTCTGCAAACCGAACAGATCAGCTAAGACATATGGTTCTTAAACATACGGGGTCACTGCTCTGAGATCTAACGAAAGCCATGCGTCCACAGAAAACGTACACGCACAGCGAGCCGTGGACTCCAGGCTGGGAGCGCGGAGCTGGGCTTCGCTACTGTCCTTTCTGGGTCTGAGAGTTGATTGAATTTTAAATCAGAAATCAAGCCCTACACGGTTTGGCTCAGCGGGTACAGCGTCGGCCTGCGGCCCAAAGGGTCCCAGATTTGATTCCGGTCAAGGGCATGGATCGCGGCTGCACTGAGATACGTGGGATCGATGAGTTTCTCTCACATTGATGTTTCTCTCTGTCTTTCCCTCTCTCTAAAAATCAATGGAAAAATATCTTTGAGTGAGGATTAAAAAAAAGAAAAGAAAGTACAGAGACCCAGACAGCACAGGCGCAAAGTCCCTGGTTTAGGGATCCTGACCTGTGGGTTCCCTCTGGCATCGTTTACCCACCAGACTGTCAGTCCTGTGTCACATGGTGGCGTTTCGGTCATCATGTGCAGTGATGGTCACCCGGTGACCACAGAGCCGAAAACTCCCATCCCCCAGGGACGCTGTAGCACAGAGGTTGCGGAGAACAAGGATGTGGTTAAGATGAGAACAACGTTAGCCTCAGCGTGATGAGGGTGACCCGAGGAGCTCCTAGCCTAGCTCCGGAGAGATGGACAGACGGCGAGGGTCTGGATTGGCACAGCGAGCACGGCTGCAGAGGAGGCAAAGGAAGGCAACTGCCGGGCAAGACTAAGACCCTCAGGAAAATGCACAGGGAAGCTTTTGCAGACCTCAACACGCTCCTTAAAAAGTGGGAAAACATGGGCCTGGCTGGTGTGGCTGGGTGCCTGGGCATGGTCCCATGCATCCAGGGGTCACCGGTGTGATTCCCCCCTGAGGGCAGACGCCCTGGTGGTGGGCGTGCAGGAGGCAGCCGCTTGATGCTGCCCTCTCCAGCTCTCTAAGATTCAATAAACTATTCTTTAAAAACATTTAAAAAATATTTTTATTGATTTAAGGAAGGAAGGGAGAGGGAGGGAGAGATAGAAACATCAATGATGTCAGTGAATCATTGATCCGTTGCCTCCTACGCTCGATCTCCTGGGGATCAGAGCCGCAACCCAGACAAAATCGGGCCATGACATCCTGGTTCATAGGCTGATGTTCAACCACAGAGCCACACTGGCCAGGCCTTTATACCCTATTTTTATTGTACCTTTTCTATGTGTAGATATGTTTCTATGCACAAATACCACTGTGTTACAACTGCCTACGGATTCAGACAGTAACGTGCTGGCCAGGGCTGCAGCCTGGGAGCAGTGGGCTCCCCCAGACGGCTGAGGTGTGCAGCAGGCTCTGCCACCTGGATGTCAGCACAGTGACAACCTTGCCTACCGAGGCAGCTCTCAGCAAGCTGCCCTGTTGATAAGGATGCAGACTGTACTCACTGATTACCCACCTGTCTTCCCAGGGGCGTGAGTTTCTTGAAGGCGATGTCTGTTTTTGGTTTGGTGTTTCCATCAGTGCCTGAAACATGGTAGGCCCTTCATACATCTGAATAAACGACTGACTGAATGGCAGAGGGACTGAGGGAGACAGGTTTGGGCCCTCGATGGGGCTAGGTCAGCAACAATCTTCACTCAACCGGCCCAGTGGTGCTCGCAGGCTAGTGTGCACCATCACCTGCAGGGTCTGTTAGAACAAATGGCCGCCCCACCCGCAAGTCAGTAGGTCTGGGACGGGGCCTGGTGATTTGTGTTTCAAAGTTCTGTTGCTGCTCTTCCTGGGACACAGTCTGAGGACCACCAAAGGAGTGTGTTGGCTTTCCTGTGCTACTAGAGTTTACAAGGTAACATGGCAGGTGAATGATTCCATCTTATCTAATAAAAGAGTAATATGCAAATTGACCCTCACTCTGTTACACCCACAAGCCACGCCCACCAACCAATCAGGAGCAAATATGCAAATTAACTCAACTAAGATGGCATCGGCCACAGAGCTGGAGTTGCCCCGGGTAATGGAGGAAGCCAGGGCCCTGCAGGCCCTGAGCTCTAATCAAGGCTACAAAGTTTCAATTATAGAAGATAAACAAACCTCAGATACCTGCCTGGCTAGGACCTAGGATTGCCAGGGGCAACCCAGGCTTCAAGCAGGGGATCAAGGCAACAAAGTTTCAATTATAGAAGTTGAATAAATCCCAGATACCTGCTTCCAGCCAGGCATCCCAGTAGGGACCCAAACCCTGAAGGGCTGTGGGCAGCCTGAAATGGCCCTCTGCCCCTCACCCAGGCTGGCCACACCCCCATGGGGTGAGGGTCCCCACTGGGGGGCTTGGCAAGTCTGCAAACAGTCATCAGCCCCTCACTCAGGCTGGCCAGGCATGCCAGCAGGTGGACATCCCCTGAGGAGGCCCAGACTGTGAGAGGGCACAGGCCAGGCTGAGGGATCCCCCTCCCCCGAGCGCGCAAATTTTTGTGCACCAGGCCCCTAGTTTAATGATAAAGGTACATCCCGCCTGCTGGCATGGCTCAGAGGTTGAGCGTTGACCTCTGAACCAGGAGGTCACGGTTCAATTCTGGTCAAGGGCCCATGCCCAGGTTGTGGTCTTGATTCCTAGTAGGGGTCATGCAGGAGGCAGCCAGTCAATGATTCTCTCTCATCACTGATGTTTCTCCCTCTCTCCCGTCTTCTCTGAAATCAATAAAAAATATTTAAGAAAATGCATTCCTCTTGTATGTTTAGCTGGCATCACAATCCTCCTCCGTTAGCGAGCCCTAACTGGACCATTTTTCTCTCCCCAGTGCGCTTCTCCGAGATCTACTTCCTGGCCCTGGCCATCGGCTCCGCCTGCGCCCTGATGGTCATCATAGTGATCGGGGTGGTCCTCTTCCAGCATTTCCGCAGACGGCGGTGGGCCGAGCGGGCCCACAAGGTGGTGGAGATCACACCGTAAGGCTGGGCAGCCTGGGCATCTCCTCCTCTCGCTTAGGGTGGCACCTGGCACTTACAGGGAGGCTAGTCACTGGGGAGCAGGTGCTCTGCCCTTTGAGTACGTCTTAGGGGAAAGGGTTCAGGTTCACAGGACGAGCCCATTAGGGCGGATTAGTGACTTTACAAAAGGACCCTTGGTTTTACAGATTTCATGATGGCCTTTCTTTATGATGGAGAATTTGATACTGAAATCTGTTTCATCAGATGGGTATGAGGTTTATCGGGATGATCACTTAGCAAGTTATGTAATGTCTAATCACTAGGGTGTGCACCTGAAACTAATATAATATTGTATAAGAAACTAAAATCTGTTAGATAAAGCTTTTTTAGAGCACTCCTGCCCTGGTCAGTGTGCTCAATGGGTACAGTATTGCCCTGTGCACCTAAGGGTCCAGCACTCAATTCTCGGCCAAGAATATGTACCTGGGTTACAGGTTCAATCCCTGGCCCTGGTCTGGTCACTTGTGGGAGGCAACTAATTGATGTGTCTCTCTCAGATCCATGTTGCTGTTTTTTTCTCTCTCTCTTCCCCTCCTTTCTTCCTTCCCTTCCACTCTCTCTAAAAAAATCAATGAAAAAAAATACCCTTGAGTGAGGATTAACCAAAACAGAAAGAAAAAAAAAAGAAAGAATACTCCTTAACTTTAGTGTAAAACATAAGAGCCACTGGGCCACTTGAATCAGTACCCAGGGAAGTCAGCCATGCTAGGTGCTCAATAAATATTTTTTTACTGAGATAAAATTTACACACTATAAGATTCACCCTTTAATATTCCACTAATAGTCACCACTAATTCCAGAATATAGTCATCACTCCCAAAGGACACTCCACACCCTCTTGCTGCACTCTCTGCGTCCCCCTCTCACCGGCCCCTGCCTACTCTGCTCACTGTCTCTGGGATCCGCCTGTTCGGGACGCTTCCTATAAATAGAATCATACAATATGTGGCCTTTGCGTCTGGATTCTTTGGCTTATTATAGTGTTTTCAAAGTTCTTCCATGTTATAGCATGTCGTAGCACTTCATTCCATGTAGGCACATATCACATTCTGTTTATCCGTCTAATTGATGGACATTTAGGTTTTCTCTGCTTTTTGGCTACTATGACTAATGCTGCGGCGAACATATGTCTATAAATTTATGTGGAGACATGTTTTCTTTTTAAAAAAATTAAATTCTTTATTGTTGAAAGTACTGCATATGTCTCCCTTTCCCCGGCCACTCCCACCTAGACATATGTTTTCAATTCTTCTGGGTATATACCTAGGAATGAAATTGCTAAAACACTTGGTATCTCTATGTTTACCTTTTCCAGGTGTTCCCAGACTATTTCCAAAACAGCAGCACCATGCTACATTCCACCGGCAATGTATGAGGCTTCCAGTTCGCTCACATCATTGACAGCACTTACTATTGTCTGGCCTTTTGATTATAGCCATAGTGGATGTCACGTGGCTTCTCACTGAGGTGGTTTTTAAAATCTTTTACTTATTGATTTGAGTGAAAGAGAGAAGACAGAAGGAGAGAGAGAGAAAGAGAGAGAGAGAGAGAGAGAGAGAGAGAGAGAGAGAGAGAGAGAGGTGTTTGTTGTTCCTTATTTATGCATTCATTGGTTGCTTCTTATATGTGCCCTGACTGGGGATCGAACTGCCAGCCTTGGTGTACAGGGAAGATGCTCTAACTAACTGAGCTACCTGGTCAGGTTCATCGAGGTTTTGATTTGTATTTTCCTAATGACTAGTGATGCTGAACATCTTTCCATGTATTTATTGGCCGTTTGTATATCTTTTTGGAGATATATGTATTCAAATGTTTTGCCTATTTAAAAATTGGGTTGTCTTTTTATTGTTGAGCTGTGAAGAGCTCCTTATATATTTTAGAATATCTGAAAGTGCTTTATTAGATGTATGATTTGAAATGACTTTCTCTCAGTCTGTGGGTTGTCTTTTCACTTTCTTCACAGTGTCTTTTGAAGCGCAAGAGTTTAAAATTTCGATGAAGTCCAATTTATCAATTTTTTTCTTTTGTGGCTTATGTTATTGGTGTTGTATCTAAGATACCATTGCTTAACCCAACGTGATGAAGATTTGTGGCTATGTTTTCTTCTAAGAGTTTTGCAGCTTTAGTTCTTAGATTTAGGCCTTTGATTAATTTTGAGTTAATTTTTGTAGATGGTGTGAAGTAGGAGTACAAATCCCATCCTTTGCACAGGCTGCAAATTTTTGGTACTCCCAAAACCATTTGCTTCATTTCCTTGAGAAATATTTACTGAAATAAATAGAATTGATTTTAAGGAGCCGAATGAACCCACCTCTGAGGTTCTGGTTTAAACTGAATATACTAGTAATGAACAAAGATGACTTCTAGGTCAACACAAACTTTTTCTTTCGAAATTTTTTTGTATTGGTTTCAGGTGTACAACGCATTGGCTAGACAATCACATGGAGCTCCCTCCATAGGTAGTGCCCTCCGGCCCGTGTGTAGTTACTGACTAGAGTCTCAGCGCTCTGCTTCACACCCCTCTGATGATTGTGTAACCACCAATTTGTACTTAATTCCTTCATCTTCTTCCCTCCCCTCAAACTTTTTCTATTTTGAATAAGGAGTAGAATTTGAGATAAGATACTGATAGTAAACTGAAGTGTCTGCGTTAAGTCCCTGGAGTTCCCTAATTACACGACTCCTTTCTACAAATATTGTGCGAACCGTCGGAGTTCAGATACCCAGGGTCACGGGGAGGCCCTGAGTGTGGGGTTAGACGGCACTGGTGCCCTGGCCCTCTGGACGCTGGGCCTGTACCCAGGTGTATGTAAGTCTCCCCAAACGGTGGGGAAGAATGCCTTGCCCAATGCTGTGTAAGATTCGCCTCGCTCGCTCTGGTCTTGTTGGCTTGACCTTGGTTTCTGCCTCTTTCTTACAGGAAAGAAGAAGAAAGACTCAACCAGGAGAAGAAAGTCGCCGTTTACCTGGAAGACACAGACTAACGCTCCTCCACGGTGAGGCCGCAGATGGGCTCCTTTCTTTCCTCAGCTCTTTCGTCCGGCTCATCTCGAGTGTGGATCTCCCAGATGACATGGTTGTTCCGTGTTTCCTCTATGCAGTGCGGGGAGCTGGGTCAGGGAGGTGCAAGGCTGTGTTACCGGCGGCTTCTCCTCTGAGTGTGATTTGTGCAAAGCCTTAGGAAGCGAGGCGGTGAAAGCTGAGAGAATTCTAAGATTTGAGAATTCTTTATTTAAGAGAAATAAGTTAACTTTCAACATGCAAATAAATAGGTTTTTATTGTTTGGTTTTAGATTTAGAGAGAGAGAGGAAGGGAGAGGGAGAGTGTGTATGGGGGGAGAGGGGGAGGTATCGGTATGTGTCCTACTTATTTATGCCTCATTGGTTGACCCTTGAATGTGTTCTGACCCGGATGAACCTGAAACCTTGGGGTCGGGTTGATGCTCTAACCACTGAGCTACCAGCCTGGGCCTAATAAATATTGCTTTTAAAAAGATAGCCCCGACGTTTTGACAGAACTATTCAATCCCTCTCATTTAGTTATTGGGACTGTGAATCCAGTTTTAATAGTGTGTGATTTTGTTTTTCTAGTTTTCAGGTTTAGCAGGCTTAATAGATAGGATGATTTACTTTTTATATGATCAGAATTTCTTCTGTTCTCTGAAGTAGGTCCACTATTATTATTTGTAAAAAGAGTCACATTTTTATAGCCTGAGACTCCGGTGAAAGTACCTTCAGGATCTAGAAAATAGACTATGGAGAGAAAAGATTCTTTCCTAAACCTAGAAAGACGAATTTGGTATCAGAGAGATTTTTCCGAAGGCTATTTTCTTCTTAAAATCAAGCAGGTTCTCCAACATGTGGGTCATGGAAAAAAGATGCGGCTCTTTTATATTCAAAGAAATGTAATGAGCTAACACAGTGGTCCCTGACTGGGTGGCACTAGTCTGAACAAACTAGTTGTAAAAAGATTTGGGGGACAATTGGGAGTCTTGAATATAAAAAATTTGAATATGGTTCTTAGGAAATTATTATTCATTTTTATCAGGTATAATAAGGGTGCTGTGGTTCTATAGGAAAATGTTCCTATTTAAAAAATGCATATCAGAATATTTGTCAGGGTAAAAATGTCAGCCAAAAAAAATTTTAAGTAAGGCAAAATGCTTTAAGATTAGGTCAGCGGTTCTCAACCTGTGGGTTGCGACCCCTTTGGGGGTCGAACGACCCTTTCACAGGGGTCGCCTAAGACCATCCTGCACAGCAGATATTTACATTACGATTCATAACAGTAGAAAAATCACAGTTATGAAGTAGCAACGAAAATAATTTTATGGTTGGGTCCAACACGAGGAACTGTATTAAAGGGTTGCGGCATTAGGAAGGTTGAGAACCATAGGATTAGGTGATGGGTGAATGGGTCTTATCTGCTTTTCTGTTTGTTGATTTTGCTTACAATTAAAGGAAGAGAGGGAGGGAGGGAGGGAGGGAGGGAGGGAGGGAGGGAGGGAGGGGAAATGTGTGTGAGTGAGTACAGACCACCAGTGTCCACAGGAGGCAGAGGCGATGAGTTAAGGACACTGACTGAGAATAAAGATCAGGAAACGTCTTTTGAAAGTGAAATTAGGGGAGAATAAATGCACTCAAGAACATTTTCATTCACAATGGAGAACAGGTCTATCAGTATGTACACATAGTAAAACCTCGAGGTAACAGACTAAATGGGGCGCCAGGGTGTCGGTTAAAGCCTGGAGTCCCTTATATAGGAAGGTAGGAAGGTAGCGAATTCATACGCTAAGAAATGAACCAATTCCATAGTTGCCCTGTTTTTCCTTATGTAGACACACTGGTGTCATTAGAATTACGCAGACACAGTGGTGTCATTAGAATTATGTAGACACATTGGTGTCATTAGAATTATGTAGACAAGGTTAACTTCGCAGAGAGGGTGTCTGTATTACTGGAACCCACGGGCTGGTGAGTGCGTGCGTTCACTGCACCGAGAAGGCGGGCGCACAGGCCGGGATGCTGGTCTGGGGTGGAGGCTGCACCCACGGACCACGGAGCAGTGCCCGGTGCCCTGTGCGGCTGGCCATCCCCACACCGTCTTCCAGCCGCGACCCTGGCTTTTAAACGCTGGGCTGTGGTTGCAGATACCGACATTCATTTATGTCGGCGAAATCTGTTTTTTCCAACTCGTGGCCTACTTGCCACGAAAATTTGTTAAGAGCAACAGTGAATTGATAACAACAACAAACCAACCTGTTAATTTAACTATAAGCAAATCTCGGTTAAAAGCCTTTTAAATTAGCAGGTTTTCATGTTCCCATGTGACACCTGGGCCTGGGTTCTATCCCTTAAACCCAGGCTGTTAAATGCAGGCTCGAGGAGTCCACAGCCAGGGGTTGGGGGCGCCCCCTCCCCAAGTGCACGGTCCATGGGCCAGGGGTTGGGGCCGCCCCCTCCCCAAGTGCACGGTCCATGGGCCAGGGGTTGGGGCGCCCCCTCCCCAAGTGCACGGTCCATGGGCCAGGGGTTGGGGCGCCCCCTCCCCAAGTGCACGGTCCATGGGCCAGGGGTTGGGGCCGCCCCCTCCCCAGGTGCACGGTCCATGGGCCAGGGGTTGGGGCGCCCCCTCCCCAGGTGCATGGTCCATGGCTAAGGGTTCGGGGTGCCTCCTCCCCAAGTGCATGGTCCACGGGCCAGGGGTTCGGGCGCCCCCTCCCCAGGTGCGTGGTCCACGGAGCTTTGTGTTTCAGGAGGCGGAGGAGGCCGAGAGCAAGACCCAGGAGGAGCCGGTGGAGGGAAGCGTGTCGCTGGCCCTCGGTGGTGACCTGTTTCCTCCAGCTCTGCCCTGACCACTGCCCTGACCACCGGACCAGCACCCGCGCCTCCCCGGGAGACGCGCTGAGGACCTTCTCTGCAGTCGGGGCGCCGGCTCCTGGGAGCAGGAGGATGCTCTCCGCGGGACAGTCCTGGGGGGTTGGGGGGGCCATGCGCCCCCGCAGGCCCGGGTCGGTGGGTCCCAGCGCAGCTCCTGCCTCCGGAGCTGCTGTTTCCCTTCCCCCATCGCGGCGCGGAGGGGCGCGACCCGCAGCTGTTTCTGGGCGCAGAAACCCCTGGTCTGCGGGGGCCCAGCGGCTGGGCGTTCGCGGCCTTGAACCCGGGACGCCACTCACCGTGTGGCCTGTCCTTCGCTCCTCCTAGATGGCAGTTTTTCCCTGTTTTTGTCAATTGATCAAAAGTTTACGGGAGAGCGCGTCTAAGTCACAGGGTGGCTAGGAAAGGTGCCCTTGCCTCCCTGGGGTGCCCTGCCCTCACCTCACCTTCCCTCTGGTCTGTGGGAGCATCGCATGGCTGTGCCTCCTGCCCTCCCCACCTCCGTGGTCTGTGCGCATTCGTCTGCAGCCGGGGACCATCCAGCAGGTAAACAGAAGAGTTCTGGGTGGTGCCTTAGGACTTTGCACATTTAGGGCCGGTGACAAGTAGCCCTAAGCGATGGCAACTTCGTTCTGCGGCACACACAGCTCTGAGGCCTGGAAGAGATCACTTCCTTCCTCCTTTTTTAAAGATTCACTTGTTTTGGGGAGAATTTGGTGTGGGGCAAGGAAATGCCCAAACTAACAGAATGAAATCAACTTTATTCTTTTTTCCCCTCTTAAACCAGTAGGTAAAAGGAACGTTGCCAGTGAGCTTCAAAAAGAGGGGAGCTTTTTAAAAAGCGTCTAGTTTTCTGGCTTAGCCCCAAACTTGAGCGATAGCAGCATTTATTCAGAAGGCAGAAAACGCCTGAGAGTTTAGGCCTCCCCCAAACCTTTACAACATGATACGTGCGGTTTTCACGGACTGGGCTGAAGACGTTATCTCTTTTAATAAACTGGAATTTTCAAATGGATGATCTGTATTTAAAGATACTGAACGGGAGGTTAAAGGCGGGGCGGGCAGGCAAGCTATCGGCCATCTCAGACAGTGAATAAAGACGAATGGAATTTCTTTAAGGGAAGGGGCTGGAGGTTGGGGATGCCCGAAGGGAAGGGCTGCACAGCACTGAGCCAGAGGGTGCGGGCCGTGAGGGAATGGCGGGGTGTGCTCCTTGGAGGGAGCGTGCCCATGGGGTCCTTTACCCTGAGCATGTTTCTCTCTCTCTCTTGCAGGTGGGACTCTTATTGGGGGGGTGGTCCTCAGGGGAGGGTCTCAGTAGAATATTCATCAGCTTCCCAGGGATGCCCTTTCAGGGTCCTGATCTCCGCAGATTTGTTGTTTCCAGGGCGAGGGTGGGGTGGGATTCGTTCGTCAATGTGGCTGGACCTGAGGCAGCCACGGTGTCACTTGTCTGGTTTTGCTGCTTTTCTGGGTCTGGAGCCGAAATGCAACCGAGGCCGCCTCGATGTTATCTCTAGGGAGGAGCGGTCAGGGGTCTAACCCCCTCACCAGGGATATGAGAGGCGGGGGTCCATGCCGCAGGACCAGTGATGTGCGAGGGGAGGAGCGGTCACCCTGGGGCGAGGAGCTTGTTTTGCCAGCTGTGCCCCTCGCTGGGCGTCTGGAGCTTTCTGTGCCTGCCCTTCATCCTCGCGCTGCTCAAGTCTAACACTGAACTTTGATATTTTCCTCCCCAAGAGTTCTTCAATAAACTGGTGTAATTTACATACCAACCTTGATTCGCAAACACATTCAACACCTGTCTCGTATTGTCCGTTACACTGACAAAGTAACGTTTCAACACCCAGTTTTGAAACTAAAAATTAGATTTAGAGTCCATATTATTTTTAATTCACATTTTCTATTTTTCTCCATAATTCACCCTTTTGAAATATAAACACGGATGTTTTTTTCAAACAGACGGCCTGGATGCTGGCCCACAGGATAATGAAAAAGGTAGTTACAACGCAGGGAATGTGTTTCCAGCCAAGCTTGTGGCTATGTCTGGGCCAAATACCCACGTATTCAGTGTCTTCTTCCTAAACAGAACTTCTGTGACTTCTTCTTCTGCCTCAAACATTTATGTAAATAACCTTTAGCAATAAAGATTTATCAGTTATACAATTGGCTTTGCATATCCATCTAAATATTTTAAATACCAGGTAATAGAGAACAGACGGATATGTATTTCATCCTCACTGAAGACTTTCCGGCAGCCCGGGCGTTAACAATGGGTAGAATTAACGTTTACTGGGGAAATGAACTGGGACGGAGCTTCCCATTGCCATGGATAACTCAGAATCCGGCACAACAAAGCACCTAGCTTGGGGATTCTTTTGCCTGAATTCAAATAACACACTTGGAGACAGAAGTACGGCAGAAAAGGAGACTTTTAACGCAGTCTTGCAAGGTGGGGTGTGTGGTGGAGCAGGCACACTGGGCCTGGATCCCAGGCAATTTATCCCTCCCTGGTGGCTCATTGGCTGAGGACTGTGGGGTGTAGTTCCCCCCACACCGTGCCTATTATTGCCTCCTATTGGATAATTTAAAAAAAGACGGGCTGAGGCCTTTCTAGCTGTGGAGGGCGGATCTTCCCGGGAAACGCGCTGCGGGTCCTGCACAGTCCTTCTGCTCATGCCCTCTCCCCTCCTCCCTGTACCCTTTGCTCTGCCTCCCCCAAACCCGCACCCTGAAAATTCGGTACCAGCTGGCCACGTGCTCGTGCTTTCGGCACTAAAAGTTGGCCATGATGGAGAGGGACCACAGAGGCCTCTTCCCTGTCCGTTGGGGGGCACAGCGTCCGCTAGCCCATTTGGGACCCTCGTGACCCCCTTAGAGGTGAAAACCACCCGTCCTCACATCTAGCAGAGGAACGGGAGTCGAAAAATGGAAAGTCAGGGAATTTCCCCGAAAGCTGGACGGGGTTTGGTTCCCCTCTCGCTGTCACGCGTTGATCTGAGACGCCGGGCTGACGGGTGATGGAGCAGCGGGGCCCGGCGGCAGCACTTCATCAAACACCGGCCCCGCCGGGACCCGCAGCTCCGCCGGGACCCGCACGGCCGGGGCGCAGCCCGCACCCGGTGCTGATGGCCGGGCCGCTTCTCCCCGGCCCGGGGCGCGCACGGGCCTCCGACGGCCGGGAGCCGGGCTCGCGCGCACCTGCGGGCGCGTCCGGCCCGGGGAGCCCGTCCCGCGCTCGGCACCGCCCCCGCTTCCGCCGCCCCCCGCGCCACTTCCGGTGTCACCTGCGCTGTCACGGGCGGTAAACAAGGTGCGCGGCGCGGAGACGCGGGACGGGAGCCGTCGGGATGCAGCCGCCGGGAGCCGCTCCGGGCCGCGCCCCGCTCGCGCTGCTGGGCGTCCTGCTCCTGCGGGGTGAGCGGGGGACTGAGGGGCGGGG
>PVJC01021417.1:0-28223 GCA_004026665.1 Murina feae
ACCTTGATACCAGGGGATATTGTTAGTCTTGAGGTCATTATTTTCTGTAAATAATGTTACATTTCAACTTTTAAGTATCCATGACATTTTTTAGTTTCACTGTTTTTCTTACAGCTAGAAGGAGTTTAAAACTGTGTATACTAGTTTACCATACATAATCAAAGGATGGATGGAGTCACAACTCTAAGATATCAAGAAAAAGTCTTAGGTATTAGGATATGTTGGTTGAATTATATAGTGAATAGACAGTTATACTAAACATGTCTAAGTATTCCTTTTGGAATGCATTTCTAATGGAAAGGTGCTTGCTTTTTGATTCCAAGGATTTAGTATTTGAAATTGGCTTTCTGATTTATTTAGCCTCCCACGGCTTAGGTTAAAATATTTCTGAAAAGCTTATATGGCCCTTAGAGTCTGCTTTAAATTGTCAGAAGAACTGTTACTGTACAAATAACTTTTTTCTTTTTTGTCTCTCTCCAGCTACATTATTGAACAAGGAGTGTGTTATTTGGTTTTGAGTGAAGCTAACTTCCCTAAGAAGTTGGCTTTTGCCTTTCTAGAAGATTTACACTCAGAGTTTGATGAACAGTATGGAAAGAAAGTACCCACTGTATCTAGACCCTATTGCTTTATTGAGTTTGGTAAGTTTTTGTTCCTCACATTTCTATCAAGGGAACAAAGAATATGGAAAAGCTGTTTATTATGCTGATACTTTTCATGTAATTTTACTGAAGTTTTGGATTCTGCCTCTTTCATTCCACTTCTTTTTGTCCTTTTAAATGAATGGGGCTTCCTTCTTATAAGTAATTTTTTTAAGTCTTTTGATCTTTTCCCCATAGAACTTGTTGCCCTTTGCCCTTTTTGGTTATTTGGTTTGATTCTTCATTAAGGTCAAGTCTACTTAGACCTATATAATAAAAAGGTAATATAAAAATTGACCCTCATGCCCTCGCATCACAAGATGGCCACCACTAGATGGCCACCCCTACATTGTCACAAGATGGCCACCCCCATGTTGTCATAAGATGGCCGGCAGGGGAGGGCTGTTGTGTGTGTGGGGGGACCAGGCCTGCAGGGGAGGGCAGTTGGGGGCAATCAGGCCGGCAGGGGAGCAGTTAGGTGTCAATCAGGCCGGCAGGGGAGCGGTTAGAGGGTGACTGAGCTGGCAGGCAGAAGTGGGCAATCAGGCAGGCAGGCAGGAAAGTGGTTAGGAGCCAGAAGTCCCGGATTGTGAGAGGGATGCCTAACTGCCAGTTTAGACCTGATCCCACAGTCGGACATCCCCCGAGGGGTCCCAGATTGAAGAGGGTACAGGCTGGGCTGAAGGATACCCGCCACCCCCACCAAGTGCACAAATTTCATGCACCAGGCCTCTAGTTGGTATATAATAGCTGAGTTCTTTTCCCAAGCAGACACACACACATACACACTCATAGTAAGGCTCATTTTATGGAGGTCAGAATTTGGAAATCAGCAAGATTTTGGGTGTTTTGTTTGTTTTAGAAAAATAAAATTCTCTAATTTTAAAGAAAAGTACCAGAAGATAGATGGCACTGGGGAATAACATTTACTGCATGCTGAAGTAGTGAGTATGAGTGTTGATATTTGTATAAGAATTATAGACTGAGCACTGCTCAGCCTCGTTAAAGTACCTGATGGTAATAGATCAAAGAAAATGTCCTAGTACAGCAAGTAGAGGAAGTAAGAACAGGTATGGTCAGCCTTCACTGCTGACATTTTTAGTTAAAAAAAAGAAATTGGTTTTTACTATCTTTATATTTCTGAAGTGTTTCCAGTTTTCTAGATAAGGACGTCAACTTGTTTTTTAGAAATAAGTAAAGTTTAGCAAAATACTCCAGTGTTTTATAACTCTGCAAGAGCTGATTGTTTTAATGTATGTGTTTTTAATGTTATGTTTAAAGACAATAGCAGTCCAGTAAACCAACAAAAAAAATAAGACTGCTGTTGTCAAGGTCACACAGGAAATAATTGGTACATTCAAGTTAGGTTAAATGATTACAGACAGAGACATGAACAGGTTATAGGTGAACTGCAAGATCCTGGGGCCCATAACATAGTAATTGTTAACTCCAGGCCCAAAGGAATGAGAAAAAGAAGCAGTTTCTGGATTGGGAAGGAGGAAACTCATAGAGAAGGCCAGCTCCAGTGTAAGTTGGTGGAGGGACATCGCCAGCCCAAGGTGACTTCAGGGAGGAGCTAGAGGAGTAAATACCCTGATGCCACTTTGGCTCAAAGCTGTGGGGCAAGGAGCCCATTGATGTAGTCCATGTAGGTCAACTTCCCAAGGCGAAAGCAGGATGCAAAAGAGGCAGCACAAATAGCTTAACATTTTTGTTAAATGCTGAGATGTAATCTTTAATAATATGTCATTCTTCTGTAGTTCTGAGAAATAGAGACGTGGCCTGAACATGAATGAAGCTGCCGTTTTATAGTGGTTATTTGGGAAAGTCCCTAATACATGTCTGCTTTACCCGAAGTTTACGAACAGAGTAAAATTGGAATGAATGTTAAAATACTTTAAGATAGTTTTTTTTCAGCTTTTTAATGATCGAGTGACTCTTTGCCATGTTAGGCTGTAGAAATGCTAGATGGTTGCTGGCCTTTTTTTTTTTTTTTTTTTTTAGGGACCGTGTCGAGTTACGTAATGAAACCATAAGAGTCCTCATAATATAGTTGGAAAATGTCTGCTTTCAGGAAAGGCTTACTGTAGTGAGTCTTAATTTCTCTAAGGTAGCTACTTCTAATTTGCACTTCAAAGGTGTGCAAAGGACATTTCTCCTGCATGGTCATCTAATTATATCTTTACATTTTACAAATGAAGAAACCAAAACTCCCCTTTGACACTCATTCAGTAGCTTGGTTAAGCATGGATAGTAGCAATCCAGCACTAAACTCGGAACTCCCGAAACCCTATGTCAGTATTTTGATGGACATGAAAAAGTCATTTATGGTCATTTTTCTCCATCATTCCAGAGACCTACATTCAGAAAACCAAGAAGCTGTACACTGACAGTCGTGCTCGGAGAAACCTAGGTTCCATCAACACCGAATTGCAAGACGTGCAGAGGCTCATGGTAGCCAACATCGAAGAAGTGTTACAACGAGGAGAGGCACTCTCAGGTGGTAGCTAAAAGCCATACGAGTCTTATGAGGAGATGGTTCTCATTCCAGAGGCAGGGATATTAGTGTAACTCTCACGCTGTCAGAGTCTGTGAGCACTGTTAAGACTTCATCTCTCAGAAACAGGACATTATAAAGCTTCCAATGTGATATGTTTTTCTTAGCATGATTAGATAGATTTGTTGAGTTGAAACAGTAAGGGTCTCATTCCATATCAGAAGCAATTACTATTTCCAAGATATTTACAAAGTTAAGTAAATATTTACAGAAACACATAAGTTAACAGAAATGAAGAATGAGAGGAAATTGTCAATTACTGTGGTTTTCCCAGTAGCCACTTGGGGAGATTTTACTGCTCCCCAATCAAATGTTACATAATCCTCTGCTGAAAACTTTAAAGACTCTGCAAAATGAGATTTAGCCTGGTCTCAACTTACTCTTAATTCATTCAGTCATTATTATTGTGTACTTGTAATGTGCAAAAACATTGTGTTCTCTAGAGTGGGAGGGAAGGAGATTACAAACTCCTCTCCTTCTCCTTAGTTACAAACATTCTGACTCAGTCAGGTTCCCCTGGGCCTGTTCTTTAAATCTAGATAGGAACTACCTCTATAAAGAAGCCTTTGCTGCCCTAGCCAGTGTGGCTCAGTTGGTTGCATGTCAGCCGATGCACCAAGAGGTTGCTGGTTAAATTCCTGATCAGGCTGTAGGCTGTATCCCCAGTAGGGGCATGCCAGAGGCAGCCTCTCATCAATGTTTCTCCCTCTCTCTCTCCCTCTAAAATCAATGCAAACATAGTTAAATAAATAAGTCTTTTCTGATCCTTATAGTCCATATCACATTAATTCTTTAAAGCACTTAGCTGCATAAGGTGTTTTTTAGCATATAAAGGGGTGTTTGTGTATATGTGTGTATGTACTTATCTATGTAAATATCCTGAAATATATATGTTGGTATTAAAAATATATTTATATGTAATATATTAATACTAAATATATATTTATATTTAATGTTTAAATGTCACTGAAGTATTTAAATGTTACCTAAGTGTTTAATGTGGACAGGTACTCTTTAAAGGTAGTGCTTAAGTTTTATGTCTATTTCATTTATTTCTTTTATGTCTCTCATAGTAATGATCACAAGTAGATGTCTTAAGAATATTTATTGAATTTAACCTTTCTACATATTCATGAATAAATTTTGTTACTATATATTGCAAATTTTAACCTTTATGTCACTAGGAAGCAGTTGTCCAAGCATATAGCTTCCTACCCTAATTTTAAGTGAGTCTGTATATATTTTTATCATAACAGACTTACAGTTTCTACTTGTGATAAAGTAGACCACAGGCACTTTCTAAAAATCCAAAATACATATATTGGTGAGTTCATAAAAAATGTAAAGAATTCTCTCCTAGGGCTTGGCTGGCTGCTCCAAAGCTGAGATGCTGATTGAAAAAGAAGTAACTTCATCTGATTGGGAAAATAAGAAGCATTGTCAGAAATTTATAGATAGTATAAGAAACAAACATCAGTGGAGTAAGATGGTAGGGGGCTACATATATTTTATTTATTCTTTAGAGTAATTCCAGGTGAAGTGGGTGGCATCAAACCAGTTTTATAGATAAAAAAGCAGAGACTCAGAAAGGCTGAGTAGCTTCCTGAAAGCCACACTGCTCTTTTGTTGCCCGACGGAGTTGTCCATTTTCATTGTATGATAGTTTTAAATAGACATATAGACAAATGAGAGCTATAAAAATGTAGAAGGAAGTAGATAAATGTGATCTGAGCAGGAAAGATGCTTGAAATTTGATACATCAGGAAGGAGTGAAGAGTGGTATTTTAAGAGGAAAAAACCTCTGAATGTAGCATATTTGAAGGACAATGAAAAAATAAGCCTACCTCATATAATGTTTTCTTCCTCTTTAAGCTTATTCATAATAAGAATCCATCTTTTATGTCTTCTTCTCTAATTTTTCAAGTTGTATAGCTAGTCTACTTTGCATTTAAGACTCAATAGTAGTTCCTGTGTGTTCTTTCAGCGAGACCAAATTAGGACCTTTTGTACTGCCTAAATATACCTATTTTTCTTAAGTCATAGGTTTTGTCTTTTCATTCAAAGGTGTCACTGTAAATTTCAAAAATATAGGGATCAAAAAACATGTTTGGCCATCATTGTACCCTCTAGCACTTCACATGGTGTCTTCACATATTTGCTAAATGACTTCTCCAAGCAGCAGCTTTGTCTTAATGATACTATGTTAAGGTGACCAGATTTAAAGCGGTACACCATTGACTTGGGGGGGGGGGGGGTTTTTTTTTTTTTTTTTTTTTTTTTTTTTTTTTTTTTTATTATTACTTAAAATATTACAAAGAGTAATCGGGACTTTTTTAAAACGCCGCGAGACGCAGGTCAAACTGTTAAAAATCGGGACTGTCCCACCAAAAGCGGGACATCTGGTCACCTTATGTTATGTGCTTCTAAATGTTCTGATGCAGAGGAATTCACTTAACTATTACTTATTTCATATGAGCTAATACTTGTTCCTCTGTCCAGTTAGTCTCAGCAGATTTAGATTTATTTAGCAAATATTTATTTATTGAGCACTGACTATATATGCCAGACTCTGTCCTAGTTACTGGGGATATAGCAAAATAAACACAGTAGTTAAAAACCTCTGTCCAATGAGTGTGCACTCTAGTAGACTGGCTAGAAAGATTCCTTACAGCATTGTCACGGTTATTTCTCATCCTGTAACTTCTTTTTTTTACATGACTAGGTGTTTTTCTTACAGGACAAGTTGATAATCTAAAAGTAGCTGTCATGCCTGTGCTATTAAGTAATGCCATATTTCTCAATCAAAACCAGTCTCTATTAGGCAACTCCAAATATTCCAGAAGCATTCTCTGAGGAAGAACAAACATTCAGATTGCAAAATAGTTTTTCAAAAACTTAAGTAAAAAGTTTGATCAGAATTCATTTATGTCAGACTGAGAGTTTGTTTTTGTTTTTTAATTTTGTTTTATTGCTTAAAGTATTACAAAGAGTGTTAAATAAGTCTCCATTTTTTCCCCTTGACCTTCCCCCCTCCTCCCCTGCCCCCCAGTGTCTTATGTCTATTTGAGTGTTTGTTTTTATTATTAAAATATGCCATATATTTTAGTCCAGTCTAGCTTTTGTCTATCTGCCTGTTTCTCTAATCGCTCAATTAACAATTATAAGAAAATAATGACATTACAAATGTCATTTACTTATAGGGAAAAGAAATATTGCAAAGTATTCTAAAAGCTTAATTTAGTAGATATTTGTGGTTTTCTATCACCTATAATAGGCTCTACAACGTGGAGAATCTTAGACATTTGGGAGCATTCATCATTGAGATATAGCTTAATACTCAGTGGCTGGGTCATTGGATTTCCTGGTTATCTGAGTGTTATTTTACATGGATTATTATTTTTCAAAATATGAGGGCATATAATTTAGACCATTGAAAGATTATGGAAATGCTTAATATCGGCTAACATTTCTCAGATGTTCACCATTATGCTCACTTCAGCAATGTTTAGCATTTGCTCACTTTACAGGCATTTGCATGTACCTATAAGCCTATGCTATAGTTTCTGTTATCCCCAATACATAGATGATGAAACAGGACTTTAGTGAGACTGAGTTACATGGCTGATGCATCTGAAATCTGACCAAAGAGTCAGAGGCCAGAGCCTGCACTCCTAACCACTTCACTGTGCAGCCTCACGGATTTGAACATAACTTGGTCTGATCATTTTAAAATGCACTGTAGATTTTTCAGTGTTTAAGGGTCATGAGTTAATCAGTACAGGTAACCTTACCCTTAAAATAAAAATGATCATGTAAGCATCGAGGTTGTTTGGTATAATGCCACTCCTTTTGCTTATTTTTATGACTTCATACATTTGATAAAATATTTCCATGAACTAATTAGTATTTCCCTTTCTTCCTCTTTGACAGCATTGGATTCGAAGGCTAACAATTTGTCCAGTCTGTCTAAGAAATACCGCCAAGACGCCAAGTACTTGAACATGCGGTCCACGTACGCCAAACTCGCAGCCGTGGCTGTGTTCTTCATCATGTTGATAGTGTATGTGAGATTTTGGTGGCTGTGAATTATGAACCCAGCCACTGGCAAGGGAGAACCTAGACCCCGGCAGGTGTGTGTTTTCAGGAAGCTGAGCTCACAGAGATGTGTGTTAGAATCCAAGTGGAACTTCTGCCTTTAAGGACCTTGCAAGAAAAGACAAATCCTGAAAATGAAAGGTTACACCTCATTTAATGAAGCTTAACCCTGTGTGGAAAGTCTCTTTTGGGGGCAGAGGCTTTCTCTGGGTGCTAAGCTGCATATGTTAGGGAACAGTAGATTGTTTCATTTTGGGTATTTTTCCCCTCCCAGTGTTTTACATTTTTAAAACAGCACTGACTGGGGCATTCAATCTTTAACGGAGCCATCGGTGAGATTTAACTAAACCAACCTGTGCAAGCACAGGCTGAGATTCCTTCAGAGAAGGCGGCCCTCTGGGGAGTTTTCTGACTATCTGATCGACATTCCTTTTGTTGGTGACATTTGTGATTTTCGGTGATCTGAGTTTCCGATGGCCTTTCACTGAGACTTCAGTGTGTGAAGGTTAATTGCTGTGCAGCAGAGATCTTGTCTGCTGGCCCCTGTAGGAAGTTAACCTTTGTTGTTTTCCTTTTATATTTTGCTTATTGCACAATTGCTTTAGGGTTAAACGAATTATATTGAGATGCCTTGAAATTCTATTATAGCACTCCTTGATTAAGAAGCTAACATGTTTTCTGTCATTTATTCCTTAAGAGACTTAAATTCGTGTGGGACATTGTTAGTTTTATTGTCAATGCCTGGTTTATATGAAGAGTGAGGATAGCATACATGTAGCCAGAGGCCCCTGACTTAAGGAGAAGAAAGGCCCGGTTCCTGCCTATAGCTTTGTCCTGCCCTTTCTCACGGTCTCCACTACAGTTTCTCCCCCTCCCCCTGTTTTTCACAGTTTGCTGACATTTAAGAAATTATTCTGTGCCCAATAGTTTCATGTCCCATAGGCATCTTCTCAGGACAGTCTCCAATTCCAAAATGGAGAATGTTCAGCTGTGTGGTTCATTAAATTCAAAGTTTTGCAGAGTGACTACTCAAACTACTAAATACCTTTATCTGAGAAAGTCTGAGGGCACCTCACACCTGCTTAAGTTCATATGAATTCTCTGAGAATGACCTAGAGCTAGGCAACTCATTTATAGTGACTTCTAATAACAAATAAAAGTACCTATGATGTTTCCCCTTTTTGCTCAGGGATAATGGGGATTTTCTTTTTACCTTCTGAGACTGAATTTTCTAAATGGGAGAGTGGGTCTTTTAAATATTGTCACAAGGGCCTGCAGTATAACCTACAACTCCTACAAATACTGCAAATACTTCTTTAAATTGTACAGGAAAATGAGCCATCTTACCTCTCAACATCTTCGGAAAGAACTTTAACCAGTGAGCAATTTTGTAACTGTGGGCTCATCAAAGCTACTGTCTTGATTCCTGATAGAGAAAAATAATTCTATTTCCTTATAACAAGGCGAGGAGAAATGTTTATTTTATTCATGTTGACTTACAGAACTAGAATACATTTTTTTCTTTCCATTTTGGACCTACATCTGCCAATTGGAGTTTTGTGCATGCAATATGAAGTTAGTTTTTATAGAGAATAAGTGCGTTTAAGTCTCTAAAGGGCTTGTCCCTAAGTAATGATGTTGGTAAGAAAAGCCTGTGAAAGGCTGAAAACTAGAGGCACCATAGCATTTGGTGCTTCTGTAGGAGTGGAGAGTGGCAGCTCACTGTTGAGAGTTGCATGCTGTAACCAAGTGGTCAGCAGTGAAATAAATACATCTAGAATGTTCCCTTCAGTGTGAAGTGTTGATATCTAGTTTATTTATGTCCCGATAGCCTTCTAGCTATTTTTCTACATAAACTCAGTGGGTTAATAACTGGGAAGGGGGATTATGGAATGACAAAGGAATAAGAAAATGGTTTAAGTTTATGATGGTAGAAAAAGAACAAGACTGTCATCATATGGCTCCTACTTCTGCTCTTTATTAGAGGTGGTGGGAAGGGAAAAGCTGACTAGATGAAATATATCAGCAACCAAACAGCCTTCTAGAATAGAAGAATGTAAATAGTGTGCAGCATTCTTGGGGCCACATTGAGAACAGATACCTAGTTTACTTAGGAAGGAGTATAGCAAGCAAAGGAGAATGGGGTATTCTAGACAGAGTCAGTGGCTTATACAGAGTCATGAGTTAAAAGAATGAGGCACATTTTGGGGATTGTAATTAGTTTGGTTCCATGACGCGGTAGGAGGGTAAGTGTAGGCAATGGGGACTTAAGGAAGAAGTGCTAGACTGGCCCAGTGTCATAAAGGGGCAAGAGATGGCATCAGGTTTTAGTTTCAAATGATCATTCTGGCTATGGTGTAAAAGATGTATTAGAGAGGGATAAGCCTGGAACGAGGAAGATGAAACTAAGGCGCCACCCAAGTTGGAATGAGACCTAGGAGACAACGTTTCAGATGATTTTCAAGAAAGGAGCTATCCCAGGTACCAAATGGTAACTGATATTTACATAATGCTTTCTTAGTTGGAGCTCATCGAGTTCCTCCATTGACATTTTGAAGTAAGTACTGTTCACACAACATGAATAAAGACACTTTTTACTCAGGACACCACTGTGAGGCAGAGAGAGCTAATTTGTGCAAAGCTGGGAGAGCTTTCAACTAGGCAGTTTGGCTCCAGAGTCCGCTTCTCTCCATTATACTATACCACCAAGTGGACAAGTAAGAACCAAAAAATGTATTTTGAATTTAGCAATTAGGAACTTAGACAGAAGTCAGACTGTAGTGGGTTGAAGATAGTGTGAATTACTAGGAAATAAAGATGTGGAATTACTCTTAAAAGTAGCTTTTCTGGCTGTTGTGACACTGAACTTCCCAAGATGCTTATTAAACTAAGAAACCTCACAAATGTTAAAAATATTTGGCAGAATTTTTCCATACATCTGCTCATTTAAATGTCTAACTGGTTCTTATGCTATTTGGAAAGTCTTTGAAAATCTGATAAAAGGTATGTGCCTTTACCCAGAAAAAACTCGTGCATATGTGTATACCAAATCACATACTATGTCAGGGAATTCTAAGGACTCCTGAAGCCTGCTGTAACCCAGTGGCCCATGGTCCCCCAGCTAAGAACCCCAGACATGCAGGAAGTGGAAGTCAAAGGTAAGTACCCAGAAGCTTTGAAAACTGTCCGGCTCTGGTGCATTGGAAGACTTCTATAGTTTGAACTAACTTTGTGGATGAGATGCATTCTTGAAAGGTTGTATACCAAAAAAAAAAAAAAAAAAAAAAATCCAATATTTTTCTGTAGAACATTTAGGGATCTGGTTGTGCAGAAAAAAATTTTTGGCCCTAGCTGGTTTGGCTCAGTGGATAGAGCATTGTCCTGTGGACTGAAGGGTCCCTGGTTCAATTCCAGTCAAGGGCACATGCCCACGTTGTGGGCTTGATCCCCATGGGGGCATGCAAGAGGCAGCCGGTCAGTGATTCTCAGCATTGATGTTTCTATCTCTCCCTTCCTCTCTGAAATCAATAAAACTATATTTAAAAAAAGTTTTTGGTCTTCGTTACACAAAATCACATATAAGGATCTTTTATATTTTCTACTTTTATCAGTAGGGCATCTAGCAAAAGCTAACTTGACAAATGGATAATTATTTCTGCCTCCATGGCATTTAATAATACATGTATAAGAAAACATCTCATAATTTAATTTCCCATCCCATTGGGATTTTTTATGATGACAGGCTTGAATGCTGGCGGCCATGCAGTTAGGGCTTTTTGGTCAGTGTATTTAACAAAACGGACTGAATCCTCCCTGGTTGTCTTTTCAAACAGCTCAGCAAAAAGGCAAAGAGCAGTGGGTGTATAGGTGTTATTACTATAATTGCAAATTAACTGATTGGACCAAATAGCTTGTATAGTAAAGGTCCCGAAAGAAAATTTGTAGCATGTGTTTCATAGTTTGGTATAGAATGAGCAAATTGAGGCTCAACATCCTATTCATTACAGAGAAGGTTGATCCAAAAGTAGAAAACTATCTTGAGCAATTTAATCATTCAATTATAAGTGCTGTAACTGAATCCATGTGTTAGATTAGAAAATTTGTTGGAAATTCGACTTTCATATACTAATCAAGACATCTAATGTTTTCCCCATACCCTTCATTTATGGAACACTATGTATTAGGCATGTTACATGTATCAATACAATCCTCATAACCATTTTTCCAACTTGCCCAAGATGCATAGCATGTTGAAGTACTTAGATTCAACTCCCAGGCTCTTAGACACCTACCCAGTAGTTTACTACTCCTGAATAATCATGCAGACACGTTCATTTTGAGCACTTGGCATTTCACTTTGTCCTGTCAATTTATTTAATTTGCTTTTTTGAGGAGAAGATATATATATATATATATATATATATATATATATATATATATATATATATATTTTCTTTATTGGTCAAGGTATTACAAATGTGGAAGGTATGTATTTTTTAATAATTTCTTGTATAATTCCATTCTCTTTTTATTTTTTGGTCATTTCTCCTGTATTCCTTTTTAATGATTTTTTTTTTTTGCTCTTGAGTTCTTACTTGCCCTTTCTCATCCCTGGTTTGACTTTTTCATTAGATCTCATTATCAATTCAACATTTTTCCACATCTGATTCACTCAGTGGTACCTTCTCTCTAGAACATCCTTTTTGTAAACCTTACCCTCAGACTTTTCCCTTTCAATCTACTACAGCTCTGCTTATCATTCAAAGATCCAGCTCTGATGTCTCCCTTGCAAAGCCTTACTAAGGTTCTCACTTGCCTCTTCCCACCAACCTGGGGGGAGAGGTGGGGGGCAGGGAGGGATTTTGGTTTTGTCCTCTCATAGCAAATTTATCAGTTTCAAAAAACAGTCATTGTGTGCTTGTTTGTCCCCTTGGCTTTGTAAACAATGTGAGGTCCCTGAGGTACAGACCAATTGTTATTCATGGTTTGGAGTCCTTGGTACTCAGAACAATGGCTGATGTTAGAGGTATTCAGCAATATTTGCAGAATGAGTACATTGTCTTTAAAAAGTTCATGCCCAAGTTTTCTGGAACTGGGCTATTAAGTCATGAGTATACATGTAATTTGAATGAAAGAAGAAAACGGTGTGTGTGTGTGTGTGTGTGTAAATAGCATAGAGCTAATAAGAAAATGGGAAAGGGAAGGCACACTAAAGAAGTTACGAGAGGACCAACAGGAAGATTCTATACACAGTGAACCCATTGGAGAAGAAGAAAATAATATAGCCAATGAAACCAGTTCTTTAGGGCAGAAACAATTGAAAGGTAAGAGGGAGGAAGTTCAGGCGTGGAGGCAAATTAGACATGAAAATACCACGTCAAATAGACTGTCAGTTTCCGGTTGACCACAGAGCCATCATGCCTGTGGTTGCTTTTATGTTGTGTGGATAGTAGCAATTAAGTTTTTCATGTCACTTAACTCCTTACCAATTTGTCATCTAAAAAAAGTTAACTCCAATGATAAATACCTTGACCAACAATGCCCTTTAAAGGAAGCCATATTTTATCATGCTAAAGCCACAAAACTGGTGTAAGGCTTGGTTTTGACCAGCTGGTGGCAGTTTGCACCTGCCAAACTTCTCCCCATGGTTCCCTTGCAAACAGTGTTGGTGGGCAATGAGGTGTTTTGGGCTGGGCACACAAGGGCAGGTGGGAAGATGGAAGAGCATATCGATTCGTATGCCTTTTGTTTGACCACTTCATTAATAAGCAGAATGTGTTTATTTGCACACTTAGAACTGTAAAATAAAAGCACTTTGACCTTCAAATTGGCTTTTCTTGATTTTTTTTCATCTTTATACTCTAATTTTTCTTCCATCTTTCTCAAACTCAATTTTACCCAGTAACAGAGTTGGGACTTATTATTACAAAACTCTACTTGCCAAAGAATATATATATTGCTTTTAAAAAAATAGTCATGGAGTGTAAAGTACAGCATAGGGAATATAGTTAATAACTATAGTGCCAGGAGAGTACTAGAGTGAATGGGATGATCACTTCATAATTTATATAACTCTAATCACTATGTTGTACACCTGAAACTAATATGATATTGTATGGTAACTGTAAGTGAAAAATAAAAAAACAACAATGAAATGCTGAAGAACTTTGCACAAAAGTTTAATAAGTTCTGCCATAGACCAGCCATGTGCTGGTGAGATTTCAGATGTTTTTTCTACAATAACAAGATAGCCATGCTAGAATCCTATACAAGGCAGCGTATCTATTTTCACCAATTAGGTGAAACCTGCGGGACATGCTGATGAAGGGCAGAGATTCACATAAAACACTGACAAATTGCTGACATCACATGCAGCAGCGTCCATGGAAGTGAAAGGGCAGAAAACCGAACCCGGGAGTCAGGAGTTTTGGCTTCCAGACCCAGCTCCCCCTCTGCCCCAGTAGGACTTTAGGTAAGTTATTTAGGCTGAAGTTTTCCACGGTTGAAAACAGGAGTGATATCTGCTCTGCCTGCTTCACCTGGATGATTGGAGGATAAGAGCAGGTAAAAAATGCAGTAATGTGTGTCAGGGTCTTAGGAACTTTGAAGTGACCTGTAATAATAATAATTATTATTATTATTACACTATTATTTCTACTACTATTATTCTAACTTCAAGGAAACATTTGTGACCAGTGCAACCTGTCTGTTCCTCTGGAAACTGACAACCCAGTTGCATAATTATTTTACTCTGAATGGAGCTGTGTTCTGGTGTGATTATACTGTAGTATAGGAGCCCTCAGCACCATCCATTTCTCGGGTCATGACTTAATGTTTCCAGAAGAGGGAAGCAAAACTCCAACTCAGCGGCTCTTTGTCCCATCCTCAGAGGATCTAACCTTAGTGTTTCCTTAGAGGAAAATAACTATCCTGCAGAAAGAACACCCTTTATTTTTTATTTATCCATTTTTCACTCTTAATTCTTTAAAATTTTTTCAATTACAGTTTTCATTTAATATCATTATGTATTAATTTCATGGGTACAGCATAGTGGTTAGACAATAATATACTTTACAAAGTGTTCCGCCCAATAATTCTAGTACCCAAATGACACCATATATAGTTATACAATACTAGTAGTTCAGTGCACAGATTCGTGCACATTGAAAAGAAATTAATTAGAATAAATATTTTAATATCGCTATTTGCCATTTATAATAGAAGTGTCAGAGGTGAAAATTAGTGAAATGTATATGAAAATAATATATAAATTGATTAATAAGTAATAACAAGATATAATAAAGACATAAAAACAAAAATAAGATATAAAAATAATATTGACAAAAACAATGACTGATAAATTGATTAAACTTATTCTAATATCTCCCTGTATACGAGTAAAACACTTTCAGAGTGCTTAACTGATTTCCTTTGTGATGAAGTATTTACAACTTATATCCCTACTCTGTCTAGAGTTTGTCCTTGTGATTTATTAATAGTCATCACAAATGCTGGCATCATGGGAAACTGAGTTAATTTAAATGGAAAGCCAGTGTCAAACGGGGACAAATCATTTCTTGGAATTAGAACAACCTCCCCTCCCACACAGATCCTGATAATACTTCAGCTTCAATTATGATGCCAGCAAGAGCTTTATATGTATCGCATGTATGCGAGTCAATGTTTAATTTTAAATTACCAGTGAGTGTCATATGTACTGGCCGGTCGGTCGGATGGACAGATGGACAGTCACTTAGCCTTTTATATATATAGATTATTGATTATATCTCCTAGGCTGTACTTTACATCCCCATGACTGTGTTGTAGCTACCAATCTGAATTTATCAACCCCTTCACTTTTTTCACCCAGCCCCCAAACCCCCTCACCTCTGGTAACCATAAGCCTGTCAAGAAAACAGCTTTAAAAAAATGATGGTTTTTAAGTGACAGATGAGGCAGATCCCATTATTATAAATACTATAACAGACATTCACTCATTTCAAATAATATTTTGTCTTTTCTGTATCCTCTAAAGAAAATGATTTGGGCCCTTCTTTTAATCTTATTTTAATGATCTGACCTGCGTAATTAGATACTCCTAGTCATGTTTTCCCATTTAACTCTAGAATTTTAGAACTCAGCACCAGTTTTTAAATAATTTAAGAATATATTTTTATAGATTTTTAGAGAGGAAGGAAGAGGAAGAGAGAAAGATGGATGCGAGAATGTAACATCAATTAACTGCCTCCTGCATGGCCCCTACTGGGGATTGAGCCCACAACCCGGGCAGGTGCCCTGATCAGGAATTGAACTGGTAACCTTTTGGTGCACAGGACAATGCCCAACCAACTGAGCCACACTGGCCAGGGCTTAAATAATTTTTTTAGTAAGAAGAAAGTTATTCAGGCCTGATTCTTTCCATTTAAGATGCTTACTTAGGTCCAAAATATGATTCCCAACACTGTAAATATGTATGTCATAGCGTGTGTCTGTGTCATTCGGAGTGTTATCTATATCTAATCTTTCTTACTCTTTCCTTATTCAAATTTGTTTTAAAATATTCTTATACTTTTTTAAAAATTGACTTGCGCGCGAGAGAAACATCAGTTTGTTCCACTTATTTATGCGTTCATTGGTTGATTCTTGTATGTGCTCTGACCAGGGATATCAGGACGATGCTCTGACCGACTGAACTACCCACCCAGGGCCTCTGTGCTTTTGTACGGCGCAAGAATACCAGCGGCTAGCATTTGAACCATTCCAATAGCATACACTCCTACACATTTCAAGTGAGGTTGATAGGCACTATCCCCATCTTACGGATAAATGTCCTCCTCTGTAATTAGAATAGCTGCTCTTTGCTTAAAGAGAACAGTGCGGGGTGCTGCCCTCTCTGTTAAGAGAATCTCCAGGGATGGGTACTTGTTCTCTTTTAATAAATGACAAAGGAGCCAGTTCTGAATCTGATGCTGTTTCTGTCTGCTTCACTACAATCAGAGATGGGGTAGAGGGCATTCCATTACCGTTTTTCCCTTCTGCACATGTCACTTCATTTCTGGCTCGGCTCATTTTTTTTTTTAAAAAAGACTGTTTCCCATTCCATCCCCTCTGCCGCCACCCCCCAGCCAGAGTCATCTTTCCATTCCAGCTAAACCTCTTCCTGTTCTTGAGAATTGCATCACATTCTTGGCGTAATGTAGACCAACACCCCCACATTGGCACCAGGGAGTGTGCAAGCCTTTATTGGTTGAAAGTTCCTGTCTAGTGAGCACAGAGCAAGTCACTCAACTTCTTGACTTCCAGCCCTGGCTGAATCTGTCTCTAGAAAAATATACGTTGGATTTTTGTTTGTTTGTTTGTAAAACCCCTTCACATAATCAATAACATTACAATAGGTATGGATGGTGTCAGATGGGTACTGGAAATAATCGAGGGGGGATCACTGTGTAAAGTACATGATTATCTAACCACTACGCTGTACACCTGAAACCAATACAAAATAAAGTTGAAAGGAAAATGAATAAATTCCCTTCACTTTAGCCAAATCCTGGAATGGGCTAGACTTTACAAAGTAGGGACAGTGTAGAAGGACATTTGAGGGACAGGAATGAGCTGTCTACCCTTGCTGTTTCTAATTCTTTTCTCTCTTTTCAACCTAATTTAATCTGGAATTGGCTCCCACTGTGTTGGAGGGGCTTTTGCTAAGGACAGTAATGCTCCCGTATCACTAACTGCAATGGACACATCAGTCTTTATCTTACTTGACTCTAAGTCTCTGACGCTATTGACCTCCTTGAAAGACCTGTCTTCCTTTGGTTTCCATGCACTATTTTTTTTTCCTGCCTTCGTCATGGATCTGCCGCATTCTTTGCAAGCTCCTCCTTCTCTATGAAGTTCTTAAGGGTTGGTGTTCCTCGGGATCCTGACCTATGTCGGTGTCCTTTCCCTCTATGCATTCTCTGAGAAATCTCATCCCCTTCAAGGACTGGTTGAGGTCTGTATGCCAATGACTTCCAAGTCTCTACCTCCCTTGAACTTGACACATTCAACTGCCTTCTAGAACTTCTCCAATTGGAAATCCCTGAAACCATATTCATCCACTCAAACTCTCTCTCTAACGCTTCTTATCCAAATACATGCCGCAACATCCACCGCATTGCTTGCGCCAGAAATCTGGGATTCATCCCTGATTCCTCTTTTGCTCAGCCTCCACATTCAATCAATAACCAAATTCAGCGAAGTCTACTTCTCTGAATCTACCCACTTAACCTCATCCTGGCCTAAATGATCTTTGCAACACTTTGCTAATTTCCTGCCTTCACTTTCTCTCCCCTTGGATCATTTCCCACCAGCCATCAAAAGGTGTGTTGTGAATCCAAATCTGATAAAGTTTACCTCTTTCTGTTTAAAATCATTTAGGCTAGGGAACAATCCTTTTAGCCAGGCTCGTAAGCCCTTTGTGATCAGCCGCCTGTCCTCCCACCACCAGTCTGCATTGCACTCATGCCGGGTTCCAGGTTTCGAGCGCACCCCTACTTCCTCACTTCTAGGCCTTCACAGATGCTTGTCCCTTCACTTGGAACAGTCTATTACAGGACCTCAAACACAGTTCATCTAAGCTCCCCTTCCCCACTCCCCCCGCATATTGTCAGGTATCTTATTCCTGAATTAACATTGAATTTGGATACTTAATTTTTAATTAACTCTTTTTAAATCAGTAAACATGCTTTTCAATGAAATGTATTAGGGTAACATTGGTTAATGGCGTTGTATACATTTCGGGTGTACAACTTTATATATAACATCTGCATGCTCTATTGTGTGTGCCCAACCTGAAGCCTAGTCTCCTTCCATCACCATGTATTTGACCCCCTTTACCCTCTTTGTCCTCCCCCCACGCCTCTTGAATTCAACTAATTCTTGAATTAACCTTATCTCATCCTATATATTTCTTTGAAAAATATACTCAAGGGTATGTTCTAATGAAAATGTATTTGAACAAATTAACTTAGATCAAGATTGACTTTAACCAGTGCTGAATGTGAGCTGGAACATACTTTTTAAATTACTGGCATGTTTTCTTGATTGTTATTCATCATGACATTTTATCTTTGGAATTTTTTCTCCTTTCCAGCTGGCTTCCACCACTTTCCTTTCTTACCTCTCAACCCTTCCCCCTCCGCTTGCCCTACGCTTGCCCCTCGATGGATCCAGTTTGCACACAGTGGTGGCTGCTGTGGGGCCACAGCTAAATAGAACAGCTCAGACTGCAACAGGAAAGCACTGAATCGAAAGCAAAGGGGAGGAAGCACAAACCAATACCCACCACAAAGCTGCTGAGTGCCCAGCATGACCCAAGCCGCACCCTCTGATGAGGAGTCTTGTACAGGAGTCAGAAGCCACAGGCTTTAATGAATCATCAGCACAGCCCGTTCTTCACTTCCCCTGAGCCAACCTTCCTGGGTCACCGTGAGGTACTAGGTACCGGCCTAAGAAGGGAGGTGATGACAGAAAAAGCCACCAGAGTGGCAGAGTTTGGGAGAGAGCCCCTGAACCAAATGACTGTGGACCATTCATCTCAAACTCCCCACTGGGTCCAGCTCCACGGACAGGAAGCTCCTGGGCTAGCGAGTATTTCTAAGAGCTTCCTACCTGGGGTGATTCCCAGGTGAAGGCACCCCCATTCCCTAAAATTACCTTTGCTACCTGCCTGAAAGGCTGCTTCTAGTAGTGCCCCAAACTTTTTGATTTTATAACTGCAGATAAAGGCCCTGTGAGATACAAGAGAACTTTCTATTCACATTTCACCTTAAGTTGCAAATTAGTATTTTCTGATTCTTTCCTGACTTCAGTAGAAGGAGGAGGAGCAGGGAAAGAGAAGGGAGCATCAAAGATATATTTCTCCTACTTGTGATTTTGCCCTGGCTTCCCCTGACTACTTATATTTGTCCCCTTTGCTATCAAAGGCGATACTTATTCTCCAGCAGCCTGGATTACAGAGAGGGGATGGAAAGTGTGGGAAAATATGTAGGAACTCTGGCTAGATTTTAAGCACTGGCTCATCGCCTCAGAGTCTGGGGAGGCGAGCGCTGGGCCTGCTTTTGCAGCCAGAGGCGCAGAGCACCGAGAGCAGGGGCGACCACTGGGTCGGAGGAAAGGTTGCTGTGCTTGGCTGCAAGTGGGCACTTACATCTTCACACAGTGCCAGACCCACACTTCAGATAACAGAACAGGAAGTACAGTTAGTGCAGCTGGGAGGGGAGAGAGAACGAAATGTACCCAAGACCATTCAGTGACTCCTCGGCCTCTTTGCATCGTACTTTTCTATCCTCTCCCTGACCTGGTCATCTTTGAGAAGCCTGGGAAGCAGGTGGCGCCTGCAGCATTCTCACCCACTCCCGTCCGGGTCGGCTTCTCAAGACTCTTCAATTCAAGACATTCAAGACACCTTTCAAGATCTAGATCATTCATGAGGTTGAAAGGGAGGAATTATAGGTGCAATGAGAGGGGGTGAGGGAAGCAATTCTGGAGAGAGGGAGCTTCTCTCACAAGGCCAGAGCCGCACATCCTAAAAGTGTGGCCTCTGTTTTGCAACCTCAACAGCAGTGAGTTGGAAGGAATCCTAATAAAGGGGTTTAGGGTCAGATGACTTTGCTTTGAAAGAACCCTCCCGCCCTTCCTCCTTACCTCCGTCCCTTCCTTCTCTCCCTCCCTTCTTCCCTTCCGAGAGAAAGGGAGGGGAAAAATAGCCCTGGAATGGGAAGCTCCTTGGAGCTCTGAGGAGTGCTACAAGCTTCCCAAGCCTGCCTGCCTGCCTAGGGCTTGCGCACTTTCTTCAGAGGTCAAGGGCATCCCTCTTGTTAAACCCTCAAGTTGTGTTTGATACTCATGCGTGGTCCAAGCTGCAGGAGCTCAAGGGGTGCTCTCCAGATGCGACCTTTCACCTTGTGACCTGCCTTTGTACATTACATTCCTTAGACAGGAAAGTAACAATATGAGTGCAAGGAGGGGAGGACAGGGAGTGCGAGCTACTTTTTGAAAAAGGTTAGTTATGGGAAAAGAGACAGGTTGGCTGGAGGGCATGTGGTGTACGGAATGGGTTGCTTTTTGTTAAACTGAGAGAGGTTTAGGTGTGTTTATACACTTGAGGAGAAAGTGGTAAGAGATCTTAAGCAAGTTACTTCATTCCTAAGCTTTGATTTTCTCACGAGAGGAGAGGTTTCTGTAAAGATTAAAATTAAATGAAAAGCAAATGCATGGTGGTGGCTTGGACACTGCAAAAACTTTCACACATGTTAATTATTATAACTATCATCATCTAGTGACTGTACAGATGAGTAAGCCCCGGTCACAGCTCTTCTGTCTATCTCTTCTACCGTCTGTGAGGGGAAGAGATGGACTCTCAAGTCACAAGGAAGAGGCTACTAGTGGTGTGATTTGCATCTTGCCAGGCTTTAACCTTTGGGGATGATGTGTGTGCGCAAAATGAGTTACCACTGTATTCTTTAACTTAACCCGGTATTCTTATTTTAAAATTGTTATTTAAGGCATAGCCAGTGTGGCTCATTGATTGGGGTATTGCCTTGTGTACCCAAGGCTGGGGGTTTGATTCCCGGTCAGGGCACATACCTGGGTTCCAGGTTGAATCCTTCAGTCGGGGCACATTCGGGAGGCAACCAATGGATGTTTCTCTCTCTATACCCTGCTTCTCCTCTAAAATCAATTGTAAAATAGAGGCACATTTCAGATCCAACATCTCCCTTAAAAGTTCTAATTTAGGGAAAGCATTTTTAGAAATTAAACATGCCCTTTCTCAAGGTGCAAGGGGCTGTACAAATAAGATTATGCACATGGCTTTCTGCTTAGACAAAGGAGCACTGTCCTGGAAGTTACCTAACATTAATACACAGCTTTGTTTGTAGGAAAGGTTAGCCTTTTATTTATTTTTTTCTGGCTATTTGCGGAATCGTATTATAATTTTGCTCTGCTACAGATTTGGTGATAGCAGTCATGATTGCTTTTCCCAATTGGCCACAGTGCTCATATACTTTTACCAAATAATCCCTATCGGCTCTACTCAGCATTATACACTCGAGGAATCAGTGAAGTCTGTATCCTCATAATTATTTGCTTTGCAGCTTGGCTGTGAATCACCCGGCCCCCATTCCCACAAAGTTGGCAGTAAATATATTCTACAAATCCCACTCCCACATTTCCTTCTCCTTTCCCACCTGGCTTCCAACCTTGAGATGACCTATGCCTTCATTTCCAGGTGTATCCCTTTGCCTATTCCTTATCACTCCTTCTCCATTCCTTATTCCATCCTCCTCTTCCCCTGGCTTCTCTCAGCCTCCAGCTTTTATTACTAGTGACCCTTAAGGCAATTCTCATAGCATTATCCTCCATGCATCATAGGATCACATTTTTTGAGGGAACTAAATGGAACAATCTGGTGTCTTTTTCCAACAGTGAGCAAGAAGCCACTCCCCACTCCACTTTTTAAAAAAAAAAAAATGTTTTATTTTTTTTTTTACAGAGAGGAAGGGAGAGGGATATAGAAACATCGATGAGAGAGAAACATCGATGAGAGAGAAACATCGATCCGCTGCCTCCTGCATACCCCCCACTGGGGATGTGCCCGCAACCAAGGTACATGCCCTTGACTGGAATCGAACCTGGGATCCTTGACTCCGCAGGCCGATGCTCTATCCACTGAGCCAAATCGGTCAGGGCCCCACTCCACTCTTTTGCTCCCCCTAATTCTAGGCAATCACTAATCTACTTTCTCTGGACCTGCCTCTTCTAAACATTTTATATAAATGAGATCACATAATAGGTGGTCTTTTGTGACTAGGTGGCTTCTTTCAACTAGCATAATGCTTTTTAAGTTCAACTCTAGTGTAGCATGTGTCTGTACTTGGTTCCTTTCCATTGCCAAATACTATTCCATTGTATAGCCACGTCACATTTTGTTTATCCATTCATCAGTTGATAGACACTTAGCTTGTTTATGGTACATTTTGAGTCTACAAATAAAGCTGTTATGAACGTTCACATACAAGATTTTGTGTGGACATATTTTTGGTAGAACATATGGTAACTATTTTTAGCATTTAGAGGGACTGCCAAACTGCTTTCAAAAGTGGCTGCACCGTTTTATTTTTCCATCAACAATATATGAGGGTTCTAATTTCTCCATATCCTCGTCAAAAACTGTTATTGTCTGCTTTTTAAATCATAGCCATTCTAATGAAGGAGAAGTGGCGTCTCATTGTAATCTTGATTTATATTTCCCTACTAACTTTCAATGTACTTATTAGCTACTGGAGGCCCGGCGTACAAATTCATGCACCAGTGGGGTCCCTCAGCATGGCCTGCGGGATTGGGCTGAAACCAGCTCTCTGACATCCCCCAAGGGGTCCCGGATTGCAAGAGGGTACAGGCCAAGCCAAGGGACCCCCACCAGTGCCCAATCAGGGCCGTGGAGGGATGAGAAAGGTTGGCCAGCCAGGAAGGGACCACTGGAGGGCTCAGGGCGTGTCCTGCCTGTCTTGCTCAGTCCTGATCGACTGGACCCCAGCAGCAAGCTAATCTACTGGTTGGAGCGTCTGCCCCCAGTGGTCAGTGCACATCATAGCTAGTGGTTGGGTGGCCTTAACATATCATTAGTATATTACGCTTTGATTGGTTGAACAGCTGACTGGATGACTGGACACTTAGCATATTAAGCTTTTATTATATAGGATTTGTATATTTCCTTTAGAAAAATGTCTATTGTAATTGCCTATTTTTAAAATCCTCACCTGAGGATGTTTTTTGATTTTAGAAAAAGGAAAGAAAGAGAGAAACATCGATTGATTGCCTCTCAGATGCACACTGACTGGGAATGAAACCGCAACCGAGGAATGTGCCCTGATCGGGAAGCAAACCCATGACCTTTCAGTGCACAGGACAAAGCTCCAACCAACTAGCCACACCAGCCAGGGCTGTAATTTCCTATTTTGAAAAGAGGTTATTTATCTTTTTATTATTGAATTTAGAGTTTTTAATATTCTAGATACACGCCCTTTATCAGATACATAACTTGAAAATATTTTCTTTCATTCTATGGGTTGTCCTTTCACTTTCTTCATGATATCCTTTGAAACACAGAGTTTTTAAATTTTGATGAAATCAACTCTTTATCACTTGTGCTCTTGGTGTTGTATCTAACGAATCATTACCTAACCCAAAGTCACAAAGACTGACTCCCACGCTTACTTCTAAAAGTCTTACAGCTTTAACTTCTACATTTAGGTCTATGGTCCATTTTGAGTTAATTTTTATGTATATATTTGATAGAAGTCCAAATTCTTTTGCATGTGGATACACAGTCTTCCTACACCATTTGTTGAAAGGACGATTCTTTCCTATTGAATACTCTTGGCCTCTTTGTCAAAAATCAAATGCCTAAAAACAGTTAGGATTTATTTGTGGATTTTTAATGTTGTCCCATCAATCTGTATGCCTATCCTTATGCCAGTACCACCCTATCTTGATTACTGTAGTTTTTCAGTAAGCTTTGAACTAGGAAGTGTGAGGCTACCAACTTTGTTCTTTTTCAACATTATCTGGCTATCCCGAGTCCCTTTCGTTTCGTTTCAGTAGAAGCTGGCAAACTGATCCTAATATTCATAAGATACCCCTTACTTTTAATAAATGATTAAAATTTGTTCCTTCATACGAAGGATGAAATTGGATAAGGAGGATGGAGCAAGTAGACTCTGGAGTGTGGAAAGAAGGGGGGTGGGACCATCCTGCTGGAGGAGGAGAATAAAGGAGCCCAGAGTTTGGTGAACTTCCCACCCTAGTGAGAGGAATGTTTGTGCAGAGGAGGCAGTTTAATCTAGCACCAGGGGACATTGTGAAAGATAATTGAAATTGTTAAGTCCATTGATCTCCCCAGAAGAGAAAAAAAAGGTCTCTAAGTAAGCAGTATTGTTAGTTTGTTGATTCTTACCAAAGAATAACTGAAGGGAAGCAGCTGGCCCTTTCTCAGGGCTGTAACACAAGAAAAAAAATGAAGAAATTCCTCCCTGTCTTTTCTTACCTCTCTCTGTGGCCAGCCCTAACCTTTGTTCATCTTTGTTACCCTGCCCCTTTATGAATTCCCCAAAAGGAGAGGGAGGAGAAAGAGAAAAAGAAGAAAATCATAGTGGGTGAGAGATGCTGGGGGTAGGAGAGGAATTCCGGAGCATTTAAAATAAAAGATCTTTAAGGTACTGTTGGTAGAGTCTACCACGGACTGTGGCTTTATGAAGCAAGAGGTGTAAAGATGATCACATTCTTTGACTCAGTAATCCAACTCCTAATAGTTTATCCTAAGGAAATAAGACATGCAAAAAGCATGAGTGGCAATGTTAATGAGCGTGTTATCTGTAATAGCACCAGTGTGAACAACCTATATCTCTAAAATAAATGTTTTATGACATCATGACATGCAAAAAGGGTAGATTACCCTGCTGCCTCCGCTGTATGCCCTGAATTGCATCACTTTTCACTGCATTCTCTACTCCTCAGGTCCAAGTCACAACCTCCCTCATTTGAATTGCAATGGCCTTCCGACTGGTCTTTGGGCTTTCACCCTCGTTCCCCACCCCCTACTCTAGTTTCAACACCGCAGTCATAGGAGCCATTTGGAATTTTTAAAAAAATTTTTGGTCAATTACAGCTGACATTGGAACCACTGAGAACATTGAAACATGTTAGTCTTCCATTCAAAATCTTCCGGGGCTCCGCTCTCATTTAGCATAAGAGCTGAAATGTTTGGTTGGTCTCAGGCCCCACCTCATGGGCCTCTATTACTCCCTGACCCCATCTAGTACTACTTTCCTCTTGCACACTCCACTCTGGCCACACCAGCCTCCTAACTGTTACTAGGCACACCAGGTCTTCTCCTGCCTCGGGACTTTGAACTCGCTCTGCCCTCTTCTCCCAGATATCCATTTGGCTTGTTGCCTCACCCCTTAAATATCACCGGCGAGCTTTCCTTCTTTGGCCATCCTATTTAGAATTGTCATCTGCCTCCACTCCCAGCTCCCAGCATTTCCTCTTCGCCTTCCTCATTTTATCCTCCTCATTCCACTTAGCACTTAGTGTGACTTATTTGGGTTAGTGTCTGATTCTCCCTGTAGAATCTGTGCCCTTTGAGACCAGGGATTCATCCATGTTGCTCACTCACTGCTTTATCATTTGTGTCTTGACTGTGCCTGGCACAGAGACACTGTTTGATAATGAATGAATACATCCATGAAAGTAATAATTGTGAAAACTGGGAATTATGGAAGTGGGAAACAGTACAGATATTGACTGTGACATACACAGTGGCTGTGGCAACATGGTGTATTGGAGCCTGGAGAGTCAGAGGGACCTGGATTCGAATCCTGACTCTACCTCTTTCTGTTGTATAAGCAAATGTGTCTGATCTCTCTGTCTCATCCTCTACGAAACAGGTATAATAGTGCCTCCCATACATTAGTGTTGTGACAATGCAATGGCGAAATATGAGTGAACACTTGGTGCAGAGTGGGTGCTTTCTTCTCTTTGAGGAAGAATAAGAACTGGGTGGAAGCCTTGGCTGGTATGGCTCAGTTGGTTGGCCCTTGTGCACTGAAAGATTGCTGGTTCAATTCTGGCTCTCAAATCCATGTCTCTCTCTCCCTCTCCCTTCCTCTGTTTCTAAAAAGAATCAAGTAAAAAGAAAAACTGGATAGAAATATGCAAAAGTGGAAATAGCTGGGTGTGTCAAATTAAGGAATTAAGAATATTTATAAACATGTACTTTTTTTAATAGTCAAGTCCTCCATATCGGTGTAGTAGACCAGGAATGGGATTCTCCCAGTTATCTCCTGGGTTCTGGCTTCACCTCTGACACAAGATGTGTGATATTAAGAAATCCTAACCACTCTGAGCTTGTTTCTTTATCTGTAAAACAAGAGCTTAGATTTAATAACTTTTAGTCCCATCTATGCTTAAAATTCCATCATTCACATAGGCAGGCCACTCCACCTGGTTTTGCCAGACTCAAGCCCAGTCTCACTCAAATATGATGGCCAGATGTTTCTAATCTTAGGCGTAAAAGACTCCATTCTTTGGTTTCCAGAGACCGAAAGGAACTGGAAAGTTTAGGAAAATAACTAAGCCAATGAGCCTTCTCTCTGACTCTTAAACACCGCATTTATTTTGTTCAAACTTAAGGAAACATGAGAAGCAAAGCAAATATGCACCTTTGGGTTTTGAATCAATTGTGTTGAGAAGCTTTAAGCCATGAAGGAAAGTGAGTGAGTGAGTGAGTGTGTGTGTGTGTGTGTTTAAGCAACAACCAAAAAGTAGATGTCAGCAGTTCTCAACGGTAACTATAACCTTGTGCCTGTGTGGCTGTGAGCCCAAGGGAGGAGGGAGGGGGCTGGGAGGGAATGGCTGGAGCCTCTCCTGCTCTGGGAAGCTCAGGGCTTTGTGTTCTTCGCACTACTGCCCCCCGTGGCTGCACTGAGGAGGCAGGAGGCCAGGCCGGGGAAAGGAGGATGTTTGGGTTTGCAGGCTGTCCCGCACTGTCAGCAAGTTCGCTGCCTGGGCTTCACTTCCCTGAAGTGTGTGTGCGGGGGGAGTCAGACGTGGGGCAGGGTGGTCAGCTGCCCCCGGCCTCTCTCCACAGAGGATTCCAATACCCCATCAGTTGCAAGGCTCTGACTTTACCCCGCTGAAAAGGGACTTTACCCATCTGGGAAGGGTCACTTAAAAAATGACAACTGCCCAAAGAAAACAGAGGGAACAGCCACAATAGAAACTCTGCGACGTCTCCTTATAATTATGGAGTGGCCACCAGAGCTCTGGCTGGAGTCCCCGCCCCCTCCCAGTTGCCCCCGCAGGCCTTGTCTACATCCTCGCCCTTGCTGACCTGAGCTGCGCCTCCCTGAACTCCCGCCTCTCTCCAGCTCCCTGCCTGGAGATCAGGGAGAGTCCAGCTTGCAGATTGTTTTGAGAATGGAGTTTGGGGATCGTCAGACAAGAAGACCTTGTAGAGCTCATATATTAGGACTCCTAACAGAGGAGTACACTTGGCTTCAATGATGTGCCCCAAGTCAGGGAGCAAGTGTGAGGCAGAACTGGTCTCCTTTATTCTTAACCGAATACTCTTCCCAGATTACGGTACATTGTTATAAGGGACTAACCATAGAGCAAGAAAATTTTCAAGTTCTCCTTCTCAACTTTTATTCCTAACCAAATCCTACTCTGTTGACCTTTAGGGCTGTGTAGAAAAGCATATTTTGCATTTATTTATTTTAAAATATATTCTTGATTTCAGAGAGAAGGGAGAGGGAGAGAGAGAAACATCAATGATGAGAGAGAATCATTGATTGGCTGCCTCCTGCACACCCCCTATTGGGGATGGAGCCCACAGCTGAGCATGTGCCCTGACCAGGAATTGAGTCCTGACTTCCTGGTTCATTGGCCAACACTCAACCACTGAGACACACCAGCCGGGCAGCGTCTTTTGCATTTAGACTTGTGTAACAGCACCTCCCTTGTACTTCAGCGTTAAGAGTTATCGATCTGCCCCTCCAGGCAGCATTGTGAGGCCAGCAGCTCAGCAGAGTGGGCAGAGCAAGGGCTTTTGGGTCCACAGAACTCTGGTTCTGCACATTCTTGCTCTGTAAACTTGTACAAACAATCTACTCTCTCTATGACTCCGTTTCCATGTGTGCAAAGTGGGAACAATTGTAGCATCGACTTCATGCTATTGTCATGAAGATTTCATGAGATGATACATGTTACGCACAGTGAAAAACTCAACTAATGTTAGAGATTGTGATGCATCCTGGGAGGTATTTATTGCTCCCTTTTTGCAGATGAGAAAAAGAAGGCTCAGAGAGGTTAAAAGGCAGTAGTTA
>PVJC01021418.1:0-28222 GCA_004026665.1 Murina feae
GTGGTGACCCCCAACCATAAAATTATTTCCGTTGCTACTCCATAACTGTAATTTTGCTGCTGTTATGAATCATAATGCAAATATCTGATATGCTAGATGTATTGAGGCGACCCCTTGAAAGGGTCAGGCGACCCCTGTGAAAGGGTCGTTCAAACCCCCACTCGGAGCTCCTCCAACTTTCACCTGGTAATTTAAACGCTCCACCTTTCCGATACCACAGCGACCCAGCTCCACTCCCCCTCTCCTGCCTTCCCAGGCCCTGTCAGTCCACCCCACCTCCATTCCCTCGGCCCCTTCCTTTCACACACTCACACTTGGTGACAATGCCCTCCACACAGACGACACAGCTGAGGAAGACGGAGGTGAGAGTCCGGGGGGACACATGCTTGGAGCCAAAGCTGCCCTCCAGGCCTACGTAGAACTCCTCATACTGCTTGGCGTAGGTGGCATCGATGGAGGCGACAAAATCCTTTAAGGCCCGCTGGAAGGCAACCAGCTCCTCAAAGGCATTGTTCAGGAGGCTGCATGTGGACAAGAGAAAGAACAATTAGGCAGAGCGCAGAACTCAAAAAAGCTGACCCTCAAAACCGAAGCAGGAAAATCTGGCCCCTCCTTTCTCCTCCCATCCTGCGAGACTCAGGACGCTCAAACACGGGAGGAGGAGCTCTTGAGAGGAAAACGCCTACTTTTGGAAGAGAAAAAGACAGGGGCAGGGCCCTGGCCGGTGTGGCTCAGTGGGCTGGAGCGTACACCAAGAGGTGGTGGGTTCGATTCCAGGTCAGTGCACATACCTAAGTTGCAGCTTTGATCCCTGGTCGGGGTGCGTATGGGAAGGCAACTGATCAATGTTTCTCTCTTCCTCTCCCTCTCTCTAAAATCAATAAGCATGTCCTCCGGTGAGGATTTACAAAACAACAACAACATAGGAGCAGGTGAGGCAAAGAGGGCTTCAAGGTAACAAAATATTTCACCCAGGTCCTCTCCTGGGAAGCCAGTTGGGGGGGGGGGGAAGAAGGGAGCCATTCGCACCCAGAGCCAGTATATCCCCTCGGAAACCCTTGCCGCTCACCGATTAGCCCTCTTCTCGTTTTTCCTGCGCAGATCGTTCACGTTCACAATCAGCCGGAATTGGTTGTCACTGATCAGCTCCCGAACTTTGCTCTGATAAATTCCCTGGTCTTCCTGCAAAACAGCCACCACCGTATATAACAGCAGCCAACAACTCAAAAACGTTTTTCAACAGAGGCAGCAAGATAAATGTCCATCGCCGGCCCCGAGCGCAGAGCCGAAGCCCCGTTTCTCCCAAGTCTTCACTCGCTGGCCTCCGATCGCATCTACACCCAAAGGGCACAGTGTGGGGTTACTCCCTCCTCACAGTCCGTGCTGTTATTCCTACTCACAACAGCATTCTGTACGCAGTCACTTCTCAACCTTTGTCAGAATGTACGTTACACGGGCTTTTAATACTCACGTTCAAATGAATTTTCATTTTAAAGTTACCTACAGGACGAAAATGTTTTATTTCCCCGATCATCTGTGTAATACGGAAATTCCCATATCCGGTCCGAAAGGAGTTGGGAGCCTTAGCTACGTGTTTACAGGTCCAGCCCCAGCCGCCCTTCCAGATGCTTTACCAACGTCCCTATGGCTTTCGACCTTGGGCTGCACACGAAACCCTTTACCTGCAGAAGCACCACCTTTCCTTGGCCTCTCACTCATGACGGAAAAAGAACACCGCCGAATTAGGAAGGCTTCCTCCCAGCAGCAAGTCGCTACGTCTGGGGACCCTAAACGCGGCGACCGCTACCGTGCGGTAGCAATGCTCCCCCCCCACCCCGCCCACCTCCCCAAATCCAGAGAGCCGGGTGTGACTTGCAAAAGGACCATGTGGACTTTGCCGTCTTGTTTGTCCCGAAGGAAGACTGTCAAATTTTGCGCGACCCAGCCATCCCTTGTACTTTTAGGAGAAAGTTACAGGACCGCTCGCTGACGTCCACCAGCAGAGAACCAGCCGGGGACTGACTCCACCGCGAGAACATGGGAAAGGCTGGGCGGAAGGCTCCTGCGCCCGCCGGCTCGGCCGCGGCGTCTGCAGGCCTGGCGGGCCTCTACCTCCCGGCCCCCGCGCTGCTCGGCGTCGCCTCCCACGGCCCGGCCGCCTCCCCGGGCTCCACGCTGTAGAACCTCGCGCCCCGAGCCTCTCTCACCTCGTCATCCAAGAAGTCCAGGTAGTCTCGCTGCGCCTCCCGCAGCTCCACATCGTCCAGTACCACGGTCCCCGCCATGCTTGTCAATTCTACCAGAGCCCCGCGTAGGTTCTAGGATGAGCCCCACCGCCGCGCGAAACTTCCGAACTTTTCCCGCCACCAAAAGTTACCAGGAGGAAGGGGCGGGGGTCTTTGGGAGGATATGCACATTATGATTGGCTGATTCCTCTGACGCAGACTAAATGCTATCCAATAGAGAGCTGCTTCTTCTTCGCGTTTACTAGCGGCGCCTCGCGGCGGCGGGAAATGAATCATCCGGGGTTTATCCCCTCCTTGTTCCGCCCTCATTGACGGAAAAACTGACCAATGGGGCCGAAAGGAGTCTTGTAGGTCCTGGTCATTGGGCAGCCGAAGACGGAAGACCTGGAAGCGATGCATTGTGGGAGTGGTAGTCTTCCCCCAGTTCCCGGATGTTTCCAGGGCTTCTTTTTTTTTCTCCCAATTAGCTGTACCCTCACTCGCTTAAGGGGAGAACGAGCTGAGCTTGGCGGTTGGATTCAAACACTAAACATCAGCGAACAGGGGTTTATAACGGAAAGAGGTGAAACATAAAAGCAAATAGTTTTTAAGCATATATTCAAGTCCGGTGTGCTGGATATCTTGCTTAAGTAGCATCCAGAAGAAATCAAGAGAATTTTGAGAATCTGGGATTAAGAATAAAAATCATAGCATCTTTGGGAAAAGTCATTTAATTCAGCGACCCCCTTGCTATCTGAATACCGTTGCCTAAAGTGCCCCATAAAAATATAAGGCGGCGGAGGAGCGTGAAGAAAAATTTTCGATTCGTATCCCGCAGCCCGAGAGGTGGTCTCGTGTGTTACATAAAATGTTGGACATAATTACTACAACATCTTGCAAACGGGTAAGTTGAGGCTTTCTCGCCTTATAACAGCACGGGATCTTTTAAAGTAACAGTTTATTGAAAGATAAACACAAGGAGAAACAAAAGTAAAAAAGTGTGCCAAGTCACTCTTAAGTACCAATCAGTAATTAAGATAAAGTAAATCTGAAATAAAAGAGACCAATTGCTTTTCCAAGTTTTGTTTTCAGTCTTTTGCAGTTTCTTTATATTCTTCCATTTTATTTTTGAGTTATAATTTATATGCATAAATTGCTTAAACCTTAGGTGTACAACTCAATGAATTTTTATTAGGCATACACCCATGTAACCACCAGTGCACAATAAAGAACAATCTCATTGCCCCAGCATGTTTTTAATTTTATGGAACAGGAAACAAAAATGCCAGATTGCCCCATACTAGACACCTGGTCATTCTATATCTGAAATTTTGGCCAAGCTACTTATTAGCTTGTTTGAAGGTCTCCAAGGCAGATGGTGCCCTGACAAGTATTCTAAGTATAATCTGTCTAAACAACAACAACAACAAAAATATGCCATCTATTTGTATGTGTATATGTATTTTTCGTTATTATACAGTTTATAGTTTTGTGTCATCCTAGTGGACAGGTAAATTGATCCTTAGAGAAAAAAAGACCAGCTTCTCACGATTGCTTGCGTTTCTTTAACAGGCAAAATAAAATAAAAATAAAATTCTAGAATGAGGATTCTGCATGCAATCTTCTATAATTAGGTCGGAGGACCTTCCAGAGGACCTTCGGGACAAAGCTGCGGCTGCAAGGGCTGAGCCCCTTGCACCAATTTCGTGCATCGGGTCTCTAGTTATAGCATAAGGGATAATTAATTCTAACTTAAGAGTGTCTTTGTCACTGGATCGTAACTCATATTGTGGGTATATTGAAGGCAATACTAACAATATTCTCTGCTCTGGAAACAACTTGAAATTAACACTGAAAGAACCAGGAAGATTAATTCAAAGAAAACTCAAGTAAACTTGCAATAGAAGGTGGAGTGGGAGTATGAAAACCAAATATGTGACCCTAACACACTTCTCTGGGCTTCAGTTTCCTCATATAAAATATGAGAAAATTAGAATATTCCTAATAATTTACCCCATTCAAACATTCCTTGAGCCTTTGGTAAATTTGAAAACTGTAATAACAATTCTATTTACAGAGTTCTTAATACCATCTTTAACCATGAAGGACATGCAGATATTTAATTGGTGCTTCTCTCTTCTTTTCTTAGGGGCATGAGATGTTCGAGTACAGAAAGGATGTTTTCTTTGTTATCTCCTCCTTCAAACTGCAGGGAGAATAATCAATCAGGTTGTTGCTTTTTAAAAGTTAGAGCCATTTGTACATATCTCATACAAAGTCCAGCTGAGGTTAGCCAATGAAGAAGCACGTGTAGTCTGATAAAGTGGTGTTTCTATGATATTCTTTTTTGTTCACATTCTTGCCTTCCCCTATTTTCTCTCCCTAGGCCTTGGCAGACCTAAGGCAATCTCCAAAGCTGAATAAACACTAGGGGACTCCCTGGAAGGCAGAAGTTTGCCAGAAAAGAAATTGCAAAATGTATGTAATGCTTCCATTTCTCTGTGTCCTTGAATAGAAAGTACCCAAAAGCACAATATAATTTGAAAATATTTCATAAATATTATTTATACTTACTAAATTATATGTATAGTATATATATACATATACATACACACACACACACACACATATATATATATATATATACCAATGAGCAGTATTATATGTTACAAAACTTTTCAAACACTATCCTAAATAGCCTATGATTAATAACTAGCTTTTAGCACTCAGGAAAGGACTATAATCCATTATAGTCCTTTGACACTCTAAAGTCACTATCTCTAGTGCCAGAGCAGTTTAAGGCATAACCTGCAGGACCAGGCTTGCCCTGGCCATGCAGATCTGTTCTCTTCTGTTATGTGGACTAGTCAGAATCTTCTCCTGATGCTGAAGTCTGGGATCATGAGCACCAAGACAAGCAGACTTCCTCTCTCCTGGCTGCTCTAGTTACTAGCTGTATGACTGGAGCAACTTATTTAATTTATGCACCTCAGTTTCCTCACCTTTAAAAGAAGGATAGAAATAGTATTTAGTTCAAAGACTGGTTTGAGTATTCAGTGAGGTAATAATAGATATAAAAGAGTGAGAAAAGTCTCTGGCATCTAGTAAGCATTAAATAAACGGTAGTGGTGGTGGTGGTATTAGTAATTGGAGCGGGGTCAAGAGATATTGGAGAGAAAAGAGAGAAGCGCCCTGGTACATTACTGAACAATTCAGACAATCAAATTCAAGTCTTTCCCACTCCTTTTCAAAAGTTGATAATAGAACCAGTTCATGTACTTTTTTGAGAGACCTTATTTGCTATAAATCCATCTGGCTAAAGGAATAATACCTTCATAGGTTGTCTGGCTCCAAATGTGCCAGTTTTGAATATAACCAGAGGCATTTGATAGATATTTAATGGAAAGTCAAATGGTCCCTGGAGTTAGCCAGTGTGTCTTATAAAGATGGGATAGTCCCATAGCTTCTGCCCTGTCTTTTGCTTCCTAGAAGCTTTTGAGCTAGTCATGCTACAAAAGGTAGGGAAGTCCAGAAGCCAGAGAGCATTGGTGACACGGATTTGTCCATGAAATTTGACAGCACAGTTGGGCCTACCAACTACTTGTGATTCATTATCATTTGCCAAGGCTAATTTCAGCAATCTAGTTTCTTAGTCACCAGAAAAGTCATCCCCATTCTTAGTTGCATAATTTCACTGAGGCTCTGATTAAAGAACTCTGCTTCAGTGCTTAGAGCCACATATAGCTCATTGACATGGCTCAGTGGTTGAGCATTGACCTATGAACCAGGAGGTCATGGTTACATTCCTGGTCAGGACATATGTCCAGGTTGCAGCAGCTCAAATTCTAGTGTGGAGTGTGCAGGAGGCAGCCAATCAATGATTCTCATCATTGACCTCTCTCCCTCTCCCTCTCCCTCTCCCTCTCCCTCTCCCTCTCCCTCTCCCTCTCCCTCTCCCTCTCCCCCTTCCATTCTAGAATCAATAAAAATATATTTTAAAATAAAAATAAAAACAATGAATATACTTAAATATTAAGTTGACAGATATTTAATAGTTTAAAATACTTTAATTGATTTTTTTGAAACTGTGTTATATCTTATTTTAGTGCGTTGTAGGTTTTCTTACTCATATTACTGTTTAAGGTGTAAAGAGCCCTTTCTCTGGACATGATGAATACCTTCTGCTGACTTATAGATGGCTAGCATCTGTATATGTCCTGTAACATTTTTTATTCATTCATTTAATCAATTATGTGTGAGCTAGGTAAATGACAGTAAATTAGATATTATTTATAATCAGTTTTTATTTATCTTATCCTTCAAGTAAACTGCACATCATCACTTTGAAGTTTCAGAATATTTAAACTACCTGTCTTTGTGCAACCAACAGGGCTTTGAGATTCTGGTATTTACTCACACTATAAGTTATACTGTCTGTATTTTATTTCAGTGTTTAAGGGGGTAAAAGATCAAAAGTTTACAGTCAAATATGGAAAATAAGTTGCAAGTACAGATAATCATGAGAAAAAGCAATGTATGTTTTACACACAGTACAAAGTGCCACCTGCATTAAAAATTGCAGATGTAAATTTACACAGGAGTGGTGAGGTAAAGCTAAAAAAAGGATTTGATGTAAGAATCAAAAGGTGGACAGTATTTTTCTAGGGAGGTGGGGTAGCCATGATATTGTAAGTAAAATATAAAGGCAACAATGACCAACTCCCAGGGAAATGAAGGTAGCTGGAATAGTGGGTCAGCACAAGAGGTGAGTGCATGGTAGGGCTGGAAGCAGTGGATGTACCGTGCCTGACTGTAGAGGAGACTGAACAGCAGAGTGAGGAGACTGTGCTTGATTTAGGAGGCAAAAGGGAGCCATGGATGACTTGTGAACAAAAGAGAGAAGATATCAGTGGTGCTTTCGGAAGATTAATCTAACCAGAGGATGGATTATTTAGAATGGCTTACTTAAATTAGATAAAAAGGAAATGATGTCTGGAAAGGGGGTTCAAAGAAAAGACAAAAAAATATTGAGAGTAAGACATTTCAGAGAAAAAATGGACAGATCTAAAAGCCGTTTGAATGGAAGTAGGAATGAGGGAGAGAGAGGAATAAGAATTACATATTTATATATGGAATAAATATATGTGCCTCACACGCAATGCCTCAAGGGCTTACAAAACACATGTAGATGTTAATGATCTTTATTAAGATCTTAATTTCAAAAGAACAGATATTTTTGCAGTTAAGACAACAGAGGAATAGAAATTTAAAAGACAACCCACTCTCTCAAAATACCAATAGTATAACTTGGACATTTAGTTTCCAAACTTTGTCCAGGACAATGTGGAAAAGAAAGGAAGATTTTATTTGCTGAACTTCAAAACATAATATATATAAACTCTACCTCAATAAAGCAAAGGATATATAAATTATATGTCAATCAAGTTTACTCTAAAAATCTAAGCAAAAATAAATAAATCAGTCATAAAAGCATGATGGCTGTATCTGGTCAGCTGTCATTGTTGGAGAGCCAGGTTTCTTTGAAGTAGACTGAATATTAATTTTAATTGGCTCCGTGCCAATTGACTAAGAAACAGCAGTTCCTGTCTACAGCATTCACAATTAGTGTGTTAGACCAGAAGACCAGGGTTTAGGAAGATGGAATCTCATTGCATCCTCTGCCACTGAATATTTGACAAAGTGGGAGATGAACTTCAAAGATGCTTGTGAGGCACCTTGGGATACAAGCTCCAGAAATGGTTGCATTGATCACTTGCTTGCCCTTTATAGGAATATACTGAGATCATCTCCTCCATCCCCCACTCCAGTACCTTTCAGTTCACTTCAGCACCTTTCTACATTCCAGTAGCTCAATTGTGGGAATCTTTAGAGAAGAAGAAATACAAGCTGTATTATTCTTCTTTCAGCACTCTAATATGTTGTTGGTTTTAGAGAGTGTAGAAAAACTGTTAACACTCTAATTTTGTATTTTAAGTGCTATAAAGATCAGAACAAAACTCTCTGACAAGCTGAGAGGTTTAATCTTTACCCGTTCTCCCTACTCTTTCACTGGATTCTTTGATAAGCATCCAAAAAAATATCTCTGATCTGAAACCAAACCCAGATGGGTATTTTTTCCTGTCCTGTGTTCATCTGGTTAGCCACCTGCTTCTCTGTGCTGATCCAGGAAGATCACACACAAACACACACACACAGAAGGTGTTGGCTCACAGCCCCAGAAGTCTGGGGATGATGGCTTTAAAAATAACCATTCTTTATGCACTGCCATGCTCTAATGCCATCTTCATTAATTAGAATTGCAAAGTCAACCAGTAATGCTCATTAAAAAAATGAATATCAGGGTGCATACTAGAATTTTAGTGCTAGAAGTCACTTTAGAGCCCATTTCATAAAAAGCCCCATTTCATAGTCTACACAACTGAAATCCTGAGAAATTTAAAATTCAGTTAGATTCCAACATCAATATACTTAGCACACAAAAAAAGAAGTTTTTTTTTTCTTTAAAAGGTAAAGAAATACTACACAAGATCCTGGAAAGAAAGGTAAATTTGAACAAATCAAACTTTTATAATTAAAAAATACAGCCTTTGAAAGGATAAATTAATGAAATGGATAAAAGCATAATAGATACATTTGAAAAGAGAATTAGTAAGATAGAAGATGGAGCTGAAGAAAGTGTCATAATGAGCAGAGTGAGGAAAATGTAAAAGAAGTTAAATGCAATGAGTGATAGAATAAAAAGGTTCAAGTAAATATAATGGGAATTCCAGATGGATAAAAATAAAGGAAATAATAAGACAGATAATAACCTAAGAATTTTTCAGAATTGATCGAAGACAAGAATTCTCAGGTTAAAGAATGAACTTGACCTTAATTACTTCCAAAAGACACTACCTCCAAATACAACCACATTGAAGGTTAGAGCATCAACATATAAGTTTGGGGGATCTATAATTCAGTCCATAGCAGATACCTGAAGCATACATTTTGGAAAAAGGAAATTAAATATGGAAGTAAAAAAAAACAATGGTGATCAAAGAAATTGATAAACAGAAGATAAATGTAAAGTGTTGACTCTAAATATCAATACTACTAATAATGACTGATTTGGAGGGAAGTAAAAACTAAATGGAAATAACTGTCTAATAATACTTTCTACAATGATGGAAATTTTCTATATCTGCTTGTGGCCAGGATAATAGCCATTAGCCACATGTGGCTATTAAACACTTAAAATGTAACCAATAAAATGAATTTTTAATTTTATTTAACATTAATTAAATTTAAGTAGCCACTTTGTGGCTAATGATGACCATATTAAACAGTTCAGCTTTAGACAATCATAACGTGACAAATGGCTAAAGTATATTAAAGTTAAATATTCTAAGATCTTTGTTTATTCATAAGGAAAATTGGTATTTTGAAGGCAGTTATTTATGTTAAAAATGTAAGGATAACGACTAGAAAAATTGAAGTAGAATGTATTATTTCTAACATAGTAGATGGAAAAGAAAAACAATACTATCACTACACAGAAGATAGGAAAAGAGATGGAAAAAATAAATCAAAGGAAAACATGATAAATAGAAAGCATAAAAAATATGACAGAAAGAAATAATACACTGATTTATTCTTACAATGAAATACAGAAATTGAATGTAGCCTCATATGTCAAGAGAATACTGAGTGAGTGCCTGGCCAGTGTTGCTCAGTGGTTGAGTGTCAACTTACGAACCAGGAGGTCACAGTTTGATTCCCAGTCAGAGTACATGCTCTGGTTGTGAGTTCAGTCCCTGTGTGGGACATTCAGGAGGCAGCTGATCAATGATTCCCTCTCATCATTGATGTTTCTATCTCTCTCTCGCTCTCCCTTCCTCTCTGAAATCAATTATATGTATGCATGTATATATATGTGTGTGTGTGTGTGTGTATATAGATATATATGTAGATATATATATACACATATGTATATACATATAGAAAAGTAATATGCAAATTGACCATCACCCGAGACACCTAAGCCATGCCCACCAGCCAAGCCACGCCTCCCAGCCAATTAGAGTGGCTGTATGCAAATTGACCCAGCCAAGATGTAGGCTGGCAGCCACGGAGCTAGAGCAAACCAGAGGCTTCTGTTGCAACTGCCTGCCTAGGCTGGCTGAGCCTCTGGTCACAGTAACAATGTTTCAATTATAGAAGCCACGGAGCTGAAACAAATAGGAGGCTTCGTTACCTGCCTAGGCCTCAGCTTAAAGCAACAGTGTTTCAATTATAGAAGATAAATAAACCCCAGAAACTTGATTCCAGCCAGCCTCACTGGGCTGAGACGTTGGGTCAATGGGAGCTGTGGGCAGCCTGAAAACAGCCCTCAGCTCCTCACCCAGGCTGCCCAGGCACCCCAGTAAGGACTTAAACCCTGAAGGGACTGCAGTCAGCCTGAAAATGGCCCTCAGCCCCTCACCCAGGCTGGCCACACCCCAATGGGGTGAGGGTCCACACTGGAGGGCTTGGCCAGCCTGCAAACAGCCATCAGCCCCGCACCCCGGCTGGCCAGGCATGCCAGCAGGTGGACATCCCCCGAGGGGTCCCACACTGTGAGAGGGCACAGGCCGGGCTGAGGCACCCCCAAGTGCACAAATTTTTGTGCACCAGGCCCCTAGTATATATATAAAGAGAATACTCCGTGAAAAAGTGGAATAGCATGGAGTAGCAAAAGATATGCACTTTTATATAAAGTTTCAAAATGTGTTAATAAATACAATAATTTATTAATTTACTAGAGGCCCGGTGCACAAATTTGTGCATCAGTGGGGTCCCTCAGCCGGGTCTGTGCCCTCTCGCAATCCGGGACCCATTGCGGAGGATGTCGGAGAGCCAGTTTCAGCCCGATCCCGCAGTCCAGACCAAGGGACCACACTGGTGCACAAATTCATGTACCAGGCCTCTAGTAAATTAATGAATTATTACTATTTATTAAGACACAAAATGTCAACTATAACAATATGTATTAAAATGAATAGTGCAACCCAACTTCAGGATAGTGGTTTCTTTGGAGGAGGGGCAAAGGTAAAGGGAGATCTCTAGCTGAATGTAAATATTTTAAAAGATTTGAAGCAAACATGACAAAATGTTAACATAAAATTTAGGTAGCAAGTTCTTGCATTTCAAATTATATCTTCTGAAACTAATGAGAGTTTTAAACTATTATCTTACATAAATAAAAATCCAAATTCAAAATAAATACCGTAGACCAAACATTTATATATTGTTCATCTTTTTTCTGCATTGGACGATTTCTCTCTGACTGATTTAGATCTTAGGACTTGAATTTGATTTTCTGTCACTTAGGAAATATCTGTCCACAAAATAATAACCTAACATAATGAGTCCTCCTCACAGCAGAGGACGAAGGAGCTGGACAGCCCAGTTCCACTGGGAAGTTCTATTTCCTTAGGACAGGGGTCAACAGCTCATTTTACTGTGTTCTCTTAATGGGCCAGTGAGTGCATTAGGGGCCATTGGACAGCTGTGGAAGGGGAGAAGAGAGAAGAGAGGGAGAGAGGAGAAAGTTTTGGTTCAGAGCTACCAGCTGGCTGCTCACGCCCAGCATATCCTTGTAGAAGAAAGCAGGATGGAACGACCTCATCTTTTTGCTTTGACATTTTTCTATTGCTCCTTTTATTGTATTGAAGGTCTGTCTCCCCCACTGGATCATGTCTTATTCTACTTCTTTACTTGAATGCTTAGCACAATGTCTGAAATAAAGTAAGCTCTAAGGAATGTCTGTTGAATTAACGTTGAATACACAGCTTCAGATCCTAAATCATTTCTTTCCTTCTGGCATTTTATTTAAGCGCCCCCAAGCCTTTCTCTTTTGCTTTACCACCTTCTTGGATCCTTTTTCAGACCCTCACAGTTTGAAATATTTAAGCCTTTCTATCACTATCTCTAAGCTGGGACACTCAAACCAGCCTCTGGGCTTTGCAGAGTGCTGTGTCAACCTGACTTTTTTACTTTGTGGAAACTCTTGCAGGGAGCTATTGTCAAGAGGATTCATGCCCTTTCTCCCGTGTCCCAGGCTGAAGTGTGGGAGCCCCAGCCACCTTCTCACACCCAGTCCTGGCCTTCCAAAGCCAGCCCTGGTCTGATAGCAACCCTGTTTTTTCAAGAGAAACCAGCAGGTGCTTACAGGTGTGGGTGGTACTATCTTAACGGAGATAGCATTCTGGCCCCCAAGATATTTCTGTTAACTGTGCTGTGGGAACTAGTCTATTCTGTTTGGCTGCCTTGAAGGGATTTTCCAGCCAAGACATTTATGCAAATGGTCTGTTTGGATGACTGGCCCCACCTTGAGCCTGCTTGCTCGTTGGACATCCAGCGTGGGAGACCTGCTGGCCTTTGAGCTGTTCTGGAGCCTTGCTGAAGTGAGGCAGGGAGTGTAAATGAAGGTCAGACATTAGTACACTTGGAGAGACAGACACAAGTGGGCAAATCCACTTGTGGCTCACTTAGAGGAAGCCCGCCATTGCCTCAAGAGGGAACAAGACAACAGGTGCATATGTATCTCTCCCTGTCACAGGTTGGAGTGGCTATGGCTGGCCAAGGAAACTGATAGCCAGTCTTGTTGGGTCCTGGGCAGGTCTGCAGTCTCTGAACGGTCAGCCCAGGTGGATGACCCTCACAACTCTCTGGTTCTGCCCCTCCCTGCCATAGGCTCTAACCTGAGCAAAGCAGGGCAGAGCACAAGGGCCTGTGACATTAGTGAGCTCTGCCATCTTAGAACCTCCATAGCATCATCTGCTGTACCAGGCACATCCATGCTAAGCCTGAGCAGCTAAAGGAACACCAAAGCCGTGGCCACAGCAAGTTCCGCAGCACTGGGGCTTCTCTGGGAGTCCTTTCCTCAATAACATTGTCCCTCACCTCTTGCCATTCCAGCCGCTCTCTGCAGTAGATGTAGAAACAGTACAGGGTGCTCCATGTTAAGTTGGCCGTCCACCCTCACCCTCCCATCACCGACTGGGGTGCAAAGGAAGAAAAGGAGCCCCAGTCTTACTGGCCCACAGCCTCCAGACTGCTCAGGTAGGGAGACTATGCACCAGGAACGAACTGTGAACTGTTATCTCCCACGTGGCCCAGAAGACTTGCCTGAGCACTGTGCCAAGAGACTTGACCAAACTTCAGCCTGGCTTCCTCCTATACTAATCTGTGTCCCTAAAGATGACCCCAGTCCCTGTGTCCCTAAAAGTGACCCCAGCCTCTGTGCTGAGTCTTTACTTAAGAAACCACAATTCTGCCAATACCACAAAATATGCTTTGCAGCCAAACTGTTTTCAGTAATTTTCCATCTCTCCCTAGCCCTTTTTAGGTCCCCAAAGTCTTCCTTAGCCCCTTTTCGTTCTCCCCTTTGCAGTCCCCTAAGCCCCTGTTAGTTATCTCTAAATGGGCTAACTCCCTTTCGCCCTTATAAAACCTTAGTCACCTCTGTCTTAGTTGGTGTTGGTGTTGAGGTCACTTTATCTTGGAATCTCTCTTCCCTACTGCAGTAACCTGAATAAAATCTGTCTTGTCAACCTAACTAGTACCCAGTGCTATTTCTCTTTGATACGACATGTCTAGACCATGCACTGATGGCCTCAGCCTTAATTATCCCAGGCCAGGAACCAGTGGAACCATCCCAGGCACCACAGAGGATCCATCAGGAGTCCACTGGGCTCCAGTGGAGATCTAAGCACCCACTCACCATCACGGAGAAGCCTGCCATCAAGAGGTGCCTAAAGACACTTCACCACAACATTTCAGTCTATGAAGATGTGGCCAGGTGCCTTCAGGAACAGGAATGTGTCAAAACCAAGTTCAAGGCCCATGAGGTGGCCTACAAGAATGCCCACGTGGCCATCCCACCCTCTGAGAGAGCCCTTCAAGGCTGCCCCTTCTACAAAGCAGTTCACGGGCAGCAGCAGCCCAGACCACCTACCTCCAGGAGCCGACCCAGCCTTGGAATCTCAACCACCACCACTGGCTGACCCAGGGGAGGAAAAAAGGCAAGAGGCAAGAAGGTGGGTGAGCAGAAGGATACTCTCCCCAAGAGCAGCAGGAGGCACAAGAACCAGAGGTGGAGACAGAAACAGAGGATCATTTTAAGCTGGAAATAGAAGCTCTAGAGCTGTCCAGGGGCCTCAGTCCTGAAAGCCCAGGGACAAGACAACTGAGATGGACACAAGCAAGGATGTCCAAGGGTCTGGAACAGGTAAGTGGCCCAGTGTGTTCTGCCAAGCCTTGATGCCACAGAACTGAGAGGAGAAGGAAGTCATAAATGGTAAAACCAAGGTTGGGTTCTCCTCAGGGTTCTTGGAAATTTAAGAAAGCTTGGTTTCATTACAGATGTTAGAGTTGGAAAGGACAGTGGAGACCACCTTTGGCCCTTGCATTTTACAGATAAGGAAATGAATCCAGAAGAAAGTAATGTGCAAAAGGTGACGCTCCCAGTTAATGCTAAGGCTGACAGTAGAACTCAAGCCCGGTGACCTTTCCACTGGCTTGTACCTGGCTCTTGCCTTAATTGTAGGTGATAACTGGGCATCATGGTAATCTTTTCCATGGAAAAGAATAGGATCAGGAGAGCAGTTGGAATTTTGCTCTTTTTTCTCCAACAAAAGTCCAGCGGAGGCCAGAATCTCCAGATGGAAACCAGCCTCAGAGAGAGACTCCATCATTAGTCTCAGAGGCTCCAGGGGTATCTACAGTGTCCCCTGGAGCACAGCAGGCCAAGTGTGCCAGTTCCAGCCCAAAGCCAGGACCCCCTGGTGCCACCAGACTGCTGCTGCAATTATTGCTATTGAAATGGCAGAACCAAGTGCCTGGTCAGCAAATTGGCTGGGGAATCAGCTGCCCAGCTGCAGTGCCACATAGACAAACACAATGCCCACATGGCAACCTTGTGGACATTGTGCTGGTCTGTGGTGGTTGGAAACAGTTACATCCAAGGCCAGGAGATGGTGGCCATTCTTAAGGACATTGTTGATGATGGCCATGAAGAAGTAGCCAGGACTGAGACCTCCTGCCTCTGCCATATCCTGCTTCCCCAGGACCTTGGGGAGATTCCTCCCCTGAAACTGGGATTTTTGCTTCTCTGTTCTCATTTTTCTTTTAGGAAAAGTTTGGAAATTAAATAGAGGAAAGGGATAGGTAACAGGGTGAGTAAAAGACAAAGGAATTTAGTGTTTTAATAATAAGATCTTCGCATGAAAGCTAGTATTGGGGGGCTTTCCTTATTTTTCATTCTATCTCAGCCCCATAGCAAAGTGCAGGGGCAAGGAAAAAATGGGCCTGAGATATGGTTTTACTCCTGATCCAAGGTTTGTGTCCCAGCCCCTCTCTACTGGTCACTGATTCCAGCTGCTTAGAATTCTTTGGGCCCTAAGAACAGCCTTTCTCTCTCCTCAAGCCTGAAACAAGCTCAGGCACACAACTTATTCCTCTTCTTCTCACCCCCAAATTAGCAAATAATTAAACACCTGCTCTATAGCAACAGTGTCCCCTGACCAAAGTAACACTATCTTCTCTGCCTTACTATCATTAACATTAAAAAGCATTTATAAATTACCTGTCACCTCCACGAACGGGACCCATACATCTTAAAGGAAATAAAAAAGACTAACCAAAACTTTTTTCAATTACAGTGGACGTACAGTATCATATTAGTTTCAGGTGTTCATTATAGTGATTAGGCATTTACATATCTTACAAAGTTATCACCCCAAAAAGTCTAGTACCCATCTGACACAACACCTGGTTATTACAATACTAGAGGCCCAATGCACGAAATTCACACAAGGGGCTCAGCTGTCACAGCAACTTGCCTCGGCCCTCAAAGCCCCTTATCAGATGTAGCATTGGTGAATATCTTCTCCCATTCAGAAGGTTGTCTTTTCATTTTGTTGATAGTTTCCTTATCTGTGCAAAAACTTTTTAGTTTTATGTAGTCTATTTGATTTTCTTTTGTTTCTCTTGCTCAAGGAGACATTTAAAAAAATATTACAAAGAGCAATGTTGGGGAGTTTACTGCCTATATTCTAATTTTGTGGTTTCAGGTCTTACACTTAAGTCTTAATCCATTTTGAGTTTATTCTTATATATGGTGAAAGAAGATGGTTTAGTTTTATTTTATTTTTTTGCATGTTATCTGTCCAGTTTTCCCAACATCATTTATTGAAGATATTATCTTTATTCCTTTGTATATTCTTGCTTCCTTTGTCATAGATTAATTGATCATATAGGTATGGTTTTATTTTGGACTGTGTATTCTGTTCCATTGATCTCTGTGTCTGATTTTATGTCAGTACCATGATGTTTTGATTCCTATAGCCTTGTAGTATAGTCTGATACCAGGTAGCTTGATACCTCTAATTTTGTTCTTCTTTTTCAAGATTCCTTTGATTATTCAGGGTCTTTTGTGGTTCTATATATATTTTAGGATAATTTGTTCTGATGTTGTGAAAAATGCCATTGGTATTTTAATAGGGATTGCATTGAATCTACAGATTGTTTGGGGTAGTGTGGACATTTTAATAATGCCAATTCTTCTTATCCATGAGCAGAGTAGATCCTTCATTGACTTATGTCTTTTTCATTTATTTCTTCAATGTCTTTAGAGTTTTTTGAGTACAGGTCTTTTACCTCCTTGGTTAAATTTATTCTTAGGTATTTTTATGCAATTTTAAATGGGATTATTTTCTTAATTTCTCTTTCTCTTAGTTTGTTATAAAAATGCAACTGATTTCTGAATATTAATTTTATATCCTGTTACTTTACTTAATTCATTTATTAGTCCTAATAGTTTTTTGGTGGAATCTTTAGCATTCTCTATATATGATATGTCATCTGCAAATAATGACAGTTTTACTTTTTCCTTTCCAATATGGATGCCTTTTATTTCTTTTTCTTACCTGAATGCTGTGGCTAGGACTTCCAGTACTGTGTAGAATAAAAATGGTGAGAGTGGACATCCTTTTCTTGTTCCTGATTGTAAAGAAAAAGCTTTCAGCTTTTCTTTATTGAGTATGATGTTAGATGTGGGTTTGTCATATATGGCCTTTATTTTGTTGAGTTATGTTTCCTCTATCCCCATTCTTTTTAATCATAAGTGGATGTTGGATTTTGCCCAAATATTTTTTAATTACACTTTTTAACAAGTAGAGCTTTCTCGTTGTGATATCTAATCTTTCATCCTAAAATCCTCCTTATGCCCCCTACACACACACACACACACACATACACACATACACACACACACACACGGAAGGTTTTTCACTTTTATTAAAATTGTGTGAGGGAAGGAAAGAAAAGTGGACAAAGGGAGAAGCACAAAATGAGTACATGGAGAATCACAACTGGGTTTGGGATTGTCTGGTTACACTTCTAAAGATGGAGGAGCCAAGGCTCCTTCTCCACCCTACAAAATTCTAGTTCATAGTTTACCTCCCAGTCTTGCAAGCTCTGGCCTCAGCTGGATGGATGAGGGTGGGCTGGGGAGAAGGTCTGAGAGGGCCACGAAAGGTATTTGCCTTTAGAAAACTGCTAGAAAAACCAGGGCACCCTCAGAAACTACATCTCCCATGAGTCCCTCCATTTAACCCAACCCAGAGAATGGATAGCTCCATCACCCCATTAACTACTAGGCTACCTTACAATGGCCAATCACAAGTAGAAGAGGGTGGATGCTTAACAAGGTGGAACACAAGCAGGTGCACACAACTATACAGTTCAGCCTCCTGCTTTCATGTATCCCCCTACCTCCTAGCTGGTCCTCCTGCACCCAGCTTCTTCCCACTCTTCCCCTTCTAACTCATCCCTCTGTACTGCTAAAGGTTATCTTTTTAAAAGGTCAAACTGACCATGTTACCCCTTGCTTAATTTGGTCAGTGATTCCTTTGGATTCATAGGAAGAAGTTCAACACTCTGAGCTTAGCGTACAAGCCCCTGCCTGCCTCTGAAACCCTGCACTTCCACCTCATCCTGGCCTCCCACCTGCAGAGCTACCTGCAGTTCCCCCAAAGTACCGCACTGCTCTCCACCCTGTGCCTTCTGCAAGTCCACTTTGTGGAGTCCCTCCACCATGCTTATCCTTTACCACTCAGCTAAAGGGTAAATTCTTATCAGTCTACTCAATTTGGTACCCCCTCCTCTAAGGAGCCGTATGCCCAGCTTTAATCGTGTCATGTCTTATTGTTTAACTGTTGGTTTGCTCAGCTTTTCACCAAACTGAAAGACTTGAAGGCAAAGACTGTATCCTTTTCACCTTCACGTACCAAGTGCCTAGTACATAGCAGGCACACAAAAAGTTTAGTGAATGACTGATCTAAAGGACATATGCACTACCCAGGAAGGAGATGTTGGAAGATGACTTCTTGCCTTGAGGGATTCCTTCAGCATACTGTATATTTCTCCCAATTCTTAAGTACTTTATCTGAGCTGGGGAAACTGTCAGATGGAAGGGACTTCAGAACTCTAGAGAAGCAGGGTGGGATAGTAGCTGGGAAAGTAGGATGGAGAATGGGAAGCAGAAGTCAGAAAGGAGAGAGGATGCTATGTAGTTGGTTTTGAAAATGTAGACAGGGACCCCAGCCAAGGAATGTCGGTGGTATCCAGAAATTGGAAAAGGCCAGGAACAAAGTCTGCCGTAGGGCCTTGGGAATGAACATAGCCTGCCCACATCTTGCATTAGCACACTGAAACTGATTTGAGACCTCCAAATCTTCAAGATAAACTTGTGTTGTTTTAAGCCACTAATTTTTAAAAATATGTTTTTATTGGTTTGTGAGAGAGAATAAGGGAGAGGGAGAGAGAAACATCAATGAGAGAGAGTCATTGATCTGCCTCCTGCACACCCCAACTGGGGATTGAGCCTGCAATCTGGGCATGTGCCCTGACCCGGAATCAAACTGTGACCTCCTGGTTCATGGGTCGCCCCTCAATCACTGAGCCACACCAGCCGAGCAAAGCCACTAATTTTGTGGCAGTTTGTTACAGTAGCAATAGGAAACTACTACAGGTTATTAATATTTGAACAGGGTTAGTTCAGAGAAGGACAGACGTGTGTGTGTGTGCATGTGTGTGTGTACAAGTGTAAATGTAGATGTTTATGAAAGTGCGTATGACCTTATGGGTGATAAAATCAAGAAATTTAAAATAGAACTAAGATGCTTAGATCTGCCGCTATAAAAAGGTCAGACTATAAAGCAGGCACACACCTGTAATCCATTTCTTACAAGCTTCTCTGACCATCCAGGCAATTTGTTCCCCTTCTGTTGGGGGTGGCCAGCTTGTGTGCCCTTTTCAGACACTTTATAGAGAGATACAGCAAGCTTAGTGTTGCGTTAGCTGATGAGTATCATGCCTACCATTATAAATTGGCCAAGGGTACGAATGTAATTACATCTGTGTAAACCACACATCAGCAACTTTTGTCCATTTTCTTATAGATTCAGTCTACAGCACAAGAGTCCGGATAATATGGCTCAGAGCAAACAAGACTAGGTTCTTAGTTTGATATTAATTTTTCTTCTTTTCTTAACAATTGCCTTCCTCTCCTTAATGACTCCTAGAGACTTTTAATCCCTCCTAATTTTCATTCTTCACCAAGCAAACACAGTGGTGAAATTTTACCAGAAGTCCCCTCTCACGCCCTAAAATCATGGAGTGCCTGGAGAAACCAAACTACTTCACCAGTCAGTTTTACTTGCTGTGGCCATCTGGTGCATCGATTTCAGGCACCTGGCTTTCAGTTAAAAAATTCACTCTGGATTTCAACTTATTTATTCTGAAGAAGCACCTACCTTACAAGAGTGAAAGAGAAAAAAAAAAAAAGGAAAGATCAGTTGTTCCTTAGTTGTTTTTTTAAATATATTTTATTGATTTTTTACAGAGAGGAAGAGAGAGGGATAGAGAGTTAGAAACATCGATGAGAGAGAAACATTGATTAGCTGCCTCCTGCACACCTCCCATTGGGGATGTGCCCATAACCAAGGTACATGCCTTTGACCGGAATTGAACCTGGGACCTTTCAGTCCGCAGGCCGATGCTCTATCCACTGAGTCAAACTGGTTAGGGCTGTTCCTTAGTTTTCAAAATGAACAACCTTAAGGCAAAAATAGATTTATCGTTAGCATTGGATAGTTCTAGACCTCAGAGTTCAACATGGCCAATCACTCCCAATGCCCTTGCAAGTTGCCTGGTGCTAAAACTTAGAGGCTGCAAAGAACTTCTCCACACCCCACTGCAATGCCTTTCCTGACCTTTTTTCCTTAATGAAAACCTACTTCTACAATTTCATGTACCCTTTGGCTTCTCTTTCTTTAATAGCTGGTGTCTATCCTAGGCAGGACTAGGAGTGTTCATATCCTGGTTGCATAGATCGTGTGATCTTAGGGAAGTTACTGTCCTAAGAGAATTCTGTGTCTCAAGTGTTCTCCTCGTTGAACAAATAGATTGCACTGAGCCTAAAGGTCCCTTGCTGATCTAACTTCCTGAGGTTGATTTAAATGCCAGATCCCACAAGATGTTAGCCAAGATGCCTGAAACTGCATCCCAGAGCTTGTTTTTAAGGTGGGCTCATAAATTTAATGTAGTAAACATCATGAACTCAACAGTGCATTCCACCGATATTTACTGAGCCTTATGTGCTAGGAATTGTGATAGGCATGGGGGATAAAATGAGACAGCCATGAGAGACACTGAATACCATGTGGGCTATTAGATCAGGAGCTTGGAGAAAGGATATGTGGTACTTAGTCATTCCTCCCTAGGTAGATGTTTCTAACTGAAAACTCTGTGCTTGCCATTGGTAGCTGATTCTCGACTTGGGCAGGATAAACATTTTGTCACTTTAATGATTTAGATGATTCCTTTCATCTAGTAATTAAACATATTTTCTAAAACTCTAACTTCTGAGTTGGAAAGAGTTTATTAGGTTACTGTCATACATTGGGGCTTACTGCAGTCTCATTATAAGAGTAATATTCCCCACTCCTCTGTCTGGGAAATCATCCTCTTATTAAACAATCCAGCATCTTGCACGTGGAAATGACAGCTTAGCCCAGCGATCACCAACCTTTCAGACCTCACGGACCACCGTTGGTCCGAGGACCACCAGTTAGGCAACTGCTGCTCCAAAGGTTTCCTTAAACCAGTGGTCGCCAACCTTTCAGACCTCACGGACTGCCAGCCAACCCCCACTGATCAAGAGTGTCTCTTGATCATGAGTGTCTCTTCTGCTTTCTTCGCCTTCTGGCTTCCTTTCACAGAAGATATCTTCATGATTACTCTTGAGTAATACCTCCTCCTTGTTACAGAAGACCAGAGAAATAAATACCAAGCAGCGCTTCGAGAAATGGAGTTACACTTTATTATTACGTGCAGGCCCAGAGAAAAATGTCTTTCGAATTCTGAGCAACAACATGGAGGAAGTTGTCCCTTTTTATATCTTTTTAGTCCTTTGTGTCCCAAATATGGGGTTTTCTGGTCCTCTTTGCAAGTTCTTAAAGAGCCCTACGTGCTGGGGCTTTGAGACCTCAACCAAAGGCCTGCCTGGCACCAGCAGTGATAACTTCGTCTGGGGAAGGTTTATAAGTGGGTCTTGCAGGACCAGACAATTAAAGGAGCAGTGGCTAGATTCAGATTGCTAGTGCCCCCAAATGTCTCATTTTCCCCATCATCCTAACATATTCAGAATTCATTGCCTATTGAGTCCACTTCCTCCTTAGTTATTAACTCAAGTTACCATCTGAGATGTCAGGTCTTTTCACAAACCATTTAAAGTTTCTCTAAGTGGTCATAGCCTGGTCACATTGGGCTCTATGAGGAGAGATGGAGGTGAAGAGAGTTTCCACCTCTTTTTCTCCCCATCCCATTGCCTACCTATGAGCAAGTCCTTCTGTTGCCGATGAGCCACTTCCGGTGAAAAATAATGGCTCCTAGCTAACACCATCCTCCAACACACACCTTTAAGAAAGCAAGAGAGACCTGCTGGTATGGCTCAGTGTTTGAGCATGGACCCACGAATCAGGAGTTCACAGTTCGATTCCCAGTCATTGCACAGGCCCGGGTTGTGGGCTCGATCCCCGGTAGGTTCTGTGCAGGAGGCAGCCGATCAATGATTCTCTCTTATCACTGATGTTTTCTCTCTCTCTCTCTCCCTCCTTCCCTCTCTCTGAAATCAATTTTTTAAACGTATTTTTTAAAAAGGAAGAAAAATGGTTAAAGACAGTTGAAGAACTTTATTTTTCTCATCTCACCTTCACTAACTGCTAGAATCCCTCCATTCTCCCAAAGGTTTGTTCTTCTCCTCTCCCCACCCACATTGCCCCCTCCTGGTAGTGTATGAAGGAAAAGGTATGTTTTGATAAATTTGAAAACCTATACTAGGGCCATGCAGAAGATGCAGATGAACTATGACCTAAACTGTGTGGTTCACCTCGCAGAAGGGCTTCTGTTCACTGAGTTTGAACTTGGGTTCAAGGAGGGGAGCAGGTGAGAACCAGCTGTTCCCCAGTTCCCCATCTGCCCACACTCCTCCCTCCCTGGGGGACCCCTGGTGGTCCAGGAGGTATCCACCTCCAACCCATACCCACTCTGCAGCCCTGCCAGCTAGAAATAAAAAAAAGTGAGAGAAGAGAGAAAAATAAAAGCATTCAAACAAAAACAAATAAGACCTACAAGTTCTGGCTTCCCACTTTTTCTCTCAAGAAGGATCTCCCTGAGTGATTACAAACAAAATTCACAGGAGTGATCATCCTTGGGCCAAGAGAAATAAATGCTTAAATTCAACCTGTAGCAAGATTCCTCGGGCTTTGTCAGCATGGTTCCAGTCCTGGGCTTCTACAACAGCTGTGTGGCTTCCAGTGTCATTTCTTCCTCCACAAGATTCCTCGGGCTTTGTCAGCATGGTTCCAGTCCTGGGCTTCTACAACAGCTGTGTGGCTTCCAGTGTCATTTCTTCCTCCGCAGGGGACAGTGTACAAGGCTAGATAGCTGTTTGCACCTGAACATTGAACCCCCACAGGTCAAGCTCATGGCCCCCATGGACTGGGTCCTGCCTGCAGACTTGGGGTTTTTTTTGTTTTTAATTTTTTAAATTAGTTGCTATCATTAAAATATTAGATTTCTTACAAAATTTGGATTTCCAGCTCTTTTGGGGGAAAAAGCCCTACCTGGTTTAGCTCAGTGGATAGAGTATCCGCCTGCGGACTGAAGGGTCCCAGGTTCGATTCCAGTCAAGGACACATGCCTGGGGTTGCGGGCTCCATCCCCAGTGAGGGGTGTGCAGGAGGCAGCCAATCAATGATTCTCTCATCATTGATATTTCTATCGCTCTCTCCCTCTTTCTTCCTCTCTGAAATCAATAAGAGTTTTTTTAAAAAAAGAAAAAGGTTCATAGTTGCCATAAACACTTAACCTATATTTTCTACATATCAGCAAAAGACAGTTATTAGACACGGTAGATAAAGTTCTTATCGAGCAAAATTCACACATTGCTTTCTGCCAGTTCCCTGCAGGCATTTGTGTGAGGGCCTCTGCTCTATCCCAGGTCTAACCACCTGGGGGCACCACTTCCCAGCAGGTGATCTTCATCTTCACCCTCATACTTCATAGGGTCTCTCAGGGACCTAGAAATGCCTCTCCCAAGCATGAGGAAATGTTTTGGGAAACCAAGATGAAGCCTTCAATTGATATAAAACCTATACAAATTGATTAACCAGAAAAATAAGTGAATCTGGCCACAGAAAATTATATTACTTCAGTAGGAATGAGAAGGACCTAATAAAATAATATTAAGACATTTATGAAAGAATATGGCTATGATTAGCATTGGGATCCTGTGCTGCTTTCTTTCCCTCTTCTCTAGTCCCATAACTCTTAACAGTTTGTTAAAAAATAATAACAGCCATAGTTATTGAATACTTATCGTACACAAGGCAACCCTACGAGGTTAGTACAGTACTGTTCTTATCCCCATTTTATAGACGAGAAAGCTGAGAGAATAGAGAGGTTGAGTTGCTTTCACAGTTCACAAAGCTAATGAGCTGGTGGAACTGGGATTTGAACCCAGAGTCTGATTCCAGAGTGGGAGCTCTGGTGTCTGTACTTTGGAACACCTTGAGGTCAAGGAGGTGAATCTTCCCTTAAGTATCTCAAAAACTATTGAATTTTAGGAAGAAGGGGAGGGAGGGATGGAGAGAAAAACTGCTGGGGAGAGGTATAGAGTTATCTTCCAGAATATGTGAAGCTGCCCTGTGTTTTTCTAGTTCTGATTGATTACCTGGTAATTACCCACTTTTGTTTCCAGTCCCAATCTCAATGGTCTCTCCTCTATTAATCCCTTCCTAACTCAGATGTTAAATGGCTGTCGGAGTGGCACCTAGTTTATGCCTCCATTATGGTGCTTTTTGCACTTACTATAATTTTGCATGCCTGTCTCCCACACTAAGCTCTGAGTTCTTTGAAGACAGGATCTCTTGGTGACTGCCTGATACTTAAGATGGGCACAAATCTGTAAATCAGTGAATGGTCTTTTTTTTTTTTTAGCCTGATCCTATATTAACAAATAATACTCTTCTATCCTTTACTACTTAGCATCTGATTTTCATATGGTTTGAAGTGAAATTCAGGAAACATACACAGTAGTAATGATGCGATCTCCCCCATTTCACATTTGCTTGTTCTGAACCCACAAGGTAAGAAGGAATAGGAAGGAAAAATAGGAAGAAGAATGACAAGACTAAGGATACCTCAAAAACGGTATATGCCACAGCTTCTGCAATCAACCTGTTTATTCATTCAACAATTAGCACCTACGGTGTGCTGGTGCTTTTCTCAGCAGAGGGAACAGTAAGCACAACAGCAAAGATCTCTTTTCTCATAAAATGTATGTGGAGGAGAAAAGAAATAATGAACAAGTAAACCTAAGTTTTACAAAATAACAAGTGCTATGAAAGAAATAAAGCAGGAGCTGGGGTAGAGTGAGCAGGCTGGGCACCCTAGGATGGGTGAGCAGGACAGGCTTCCCGGCGGAGGTGCCCTTTAAGCTAGACTTGACTACCGGTAATGAGATGGATCCAGACCTGAGTACCCAGAGAAGAGTTTTTAGATGGAAAGAACAACAAGCACAAAACAGGATGCCCCTTTGGACCACTGGGCGCAAGGGTGACTTTCTGAGTGCCTTCTGAGAGTTAGGTGGTATACTATTTTTAATATGAGTGATATGGTCCCTGGTGGTCAAGGCCTTTTATAATATGGCTGTACATCTTACCTACCTAACCTAATTACCTCTTCTATAATTTAGCAGTCCTTCCCTTTAATAGCACTGATGCCTCCCCACATCCAATATTCATTCATGTCGCTGATTCTCATTTTGCTCTTCTCTCACCTGAAATATTTCCCTCTCCTTTGTCCTTCAAGGCTTAAACTTTTATCTTCTACGTCAAAAATGATTTTTCAGTTGGAGCTGTTTAGTACCTTGATATGGTGGATGAATAGGCAATTCCATATAATTGATAAAACCGTATGGAATTTAATTCACACACTGAGTACAAGTAAAACTGAGGAAATCTGAATAAAACCAGTGGATTATAGCAATATGGATATCCTGATTGTACCATTATACTGTAGTTTTGCAAAATATAACTAGTAGGGAAAGTTAGTCAAAGTGTACCGAGGATCTTTCTTTTACTTCTTGCAACTGTATGTAAATCCATAATTCCATCATTTTTAAAAAGTGAATAACCAAAAGTTGATAGATTTATGGAAACAAAATTTAAAATTGTTTCTTAATTTGAAAAAGTAAATGTTCAACTAGTTATGAACCCATCCATCTGTACACCTCCGGTCTACACATTTCTAACCTGCTCATTATAATGAGCGAAAATGCATCGTCTAAATAAAAACATACCAGTCTAGGAGCTTGTCAAAAGGAGAGTGAGGTTCATCTGGAACAATTTCTTCTCAGTGAATATTTGTTAGAGCCTAGTAACTTCTATTTTCTTCTCTTGTTTTATGTTCACAAATTGCCCTTCAAGATCTCTGCCCAGGACTGGCATCAACGGTTTACAGAATCAACTTTCGTCCCCTTTTCACAAATAGGAACAGTGTGTACCATCTACAGTCTTCTGGCATCTCCCCCTGGCTCCATAGTCCCTGAAAAACTGCCAACAGTCTTCTTGTATATAAATTCTATTGATAGCCCAGCCAGCATTTGTCCAAGCTGGGAGACACAAGCTCATTCAAAGCCTAGCGTTCTCTTACCATCTTCCTCCTGGTGTTTGTATGACCAACACGCAGCTCCACTGAAGCGGGAGCAGGGAAGCTGGTATTCTGAGCTGGAAGCCGGGAAGTCCTGGATGCAAACCAAGATTCTGTCATTCTCTAGCAGTCTGACCTTGGAGTACGTTATCCAATTCTTTGAGCTTCAGTTTGCACACTTGTAAAATTGGAATAACAGCTATGATTATTAATATTTGGTTGTCAGAGTGCAGTGAAGATTAAAGGAGATAATGTTGCCCTGACTGGTTTGGCTCAGTGGATAGAGCGTCAGTCTGCAAACTGAAGGCTCTCTCATCGATGTTTTGTTTTGTTTTGTTTTGTTTTAATTTCATCATCGATGTTTCTAACTCTCTATCCCTCTCCTGACCTCTCTGTAAAAAATCAATAAAATATATATAAAAAAAGGAGATAATGTTTGTAGGAGTGCTGAGCAGGAATTGATAGGAACAACAAAGCAGATGAAGATGAATAGATCTGCTTCCTCGTAGATATGTGGATTTACAGGAGTTGGAAGGTACAGGAGAAGTTACTCGGTTCCACCCCCCACTCAGTGAGACCAGTACCCATGAAACAGTGTGTTCGGCATGCAACAGTTTTTTTCCATCACAAGTTACCATCACAACTTCTGTTCCTGAGCAGCATACCTGTACCTTCCATGCTCCATCAAAACCTTTGAAAGGTCTTTTCTCTGTGCCAGCTACTTTATTTTTTTTTAATTTCTTTTTATTACATACAGTTTTACGAAGATTAGTACATATATCTCTTTTTTCCCCTGCCCTTCCCCCCGCCTCCCCTACCCCCCAGTGTTTTGTGTCCATTGGTTATGCTTAAATGCATGCACAAAAGTCCCTTGGCTGATCTGTTACCCCTCCCCCACCACCAACCCTCCCTGTCCTTGTTGCTATAATTTGACAGTCTGTGCCAGCTACTTTAAACCTCTACCCTGTAACACGGGCATTTCTATCCGCCTTTTACAGCGGTGGAAACTGAGGCTCAGAGTAACATGTCCAAGTCTGGGAGTCAGCCCGGCACTGTCTAGGAAGCTCCTGCTCTATAACAGAACCTTTAAAAAAGGAATTGTGCTTATTTGTCTCAACCCGTGGCTCAGTCCCTTGTTTCTCTTTTAGGGGTATCCTTTTGCTATAGACATGAATTATGTTCCCTCAAAATTCATGTGAAGGCCTAAACACCAATACAACCATATTTGGGGATTGAGCCTTTGGGAGTTACTTAGGATTAGATGAGGTCTTGATAGTAGGTGCCTCATGCTGGGATGTGTGCCCTTAAAATGTACCAGAGAGCTAGCATGTGCACCCTCTCTCCTTCCCTTCTTCTCTCTCTCCTGTGCCCACAAAGAGGCCATGTGAACACACAGTGAGGTGACAGCCACCTACAAGCCAAGAAATGAGGACCCGGAATGAAACCCACTTTGTCGGCACCTTGATCTTGGACTTCTCAGCCTCCACAACTGTGAGAAGTGATGTCTGTTGTTTGAGCCACCCACTCTGTGGCATCTTGTTCTGGCAGTCTGAACAGACTAAGACACAGACACCTACTATCTATACCCTCTGTTTCCCAGTGTGGCCTTTTTTGACTCTGAAGTCATTACTGAATTTGCATTTCGGCCTCCTCAGCTGCCCACCTTCCCACTGTCCATT
>PVJC01021419.1:0-28503 GCA_004026665.1 Murina feae
TTTGGTGGGGAAGAGGTTAGGAGAATACTTACCCCTGGAAAGGGACTGTGTGAAGAATTAGAAGGATAAAGATAAGCAATGTTTCTCTGCAGAGGAAGGTTCAAGGATAACTTCTCCAGCAATACGATACACCAAATTCTGTTGGCACTTAAATAAATGAGCTTTAGCCCAGCTGGCATGGCCCAGTGGTTGAGCGTCGACTTGTGAACCAGGAGATCATGGTTCTATACCCAGTCAGGGCACATGCCCGGTTGCAGGCTCAATCCCCAGTGTAGGGTGTGCAGGAGGCAGACTATCAATGATTCTCTCTCATCATTAATGTTTCTATCTCTCCCTCTCTTTTCCTCTCTGAAGTCAATAAAAATATATTTTTAAAAATAAGTGAGCTTTAAATGTGTATAGTAGCTATTATGTGTTGAGACCCCACTATGTGCCTCAGGAATTTATAGTCAAAATCTTGCCCTAACTGGTTTGGCTCAGTAGATAGAGCATCAGCCTGCGGACTGAAGGGTCCCAGGTTTGTATCTGGTCAAGGATATGTACCTTGGTTACTGGCACATCCCCAGTAGGGAATGTGCAGGAGGCAACTGATGGATGTTTCTCTCTCATCAGTATTTCTAACTCTCTATCCTTCTCCCTCCCTCTCTGTAAAAAATCAATGAAAAATTTTTTTTAAAAAAATCTTGTTTAATTCTGACAAGTCTTTAACAAACAATGCCATTTTTAATCACAATTTTGGAAATAATAAAACAGAGGTTCAGCAAGATGAAGTAATTTGCCTAAAGACAGTGCCAGGATTTGAACCTGAGTCTACTTAACTATTATGATGGACAGAACCTGATTCAGAGCAAGGAGTCAGGAGATTGTGGTTTGTGCTTAATCTCTAAACCCCGGTGTAATCCAGGAGTTAGAGCTTCCTTTCTCAAGGGAATGATTCCCTCCCTCTGAAATCAAGGAATTGCATTAGAACCATGGTTCTCACGGGTATGGTATCACCCCAAGAATATTTTGGACATTTGTGGGAATGATCATTATGGTGATAAAAAGGACACTCATTGGCTTTTGACGGTTGAGGTCCAAGAACAGTGGAACCCCTTTGGGATGCTTGGGGCTGTCTTGTCCAATGAACAATGTGCTTCATGCCACATATATCCCACAGAACATTCCTGTAGTTGAAACACCTGTCTGAACCTAGACCCCCAACTCCATTCTACACACCAAAATAGACCATCCTTACCCAGTTTAACATACAATGAATTTTCCAGGGGAAATTGTTCTCTTATTAGAAATCTGTCATCTTTTGGAAAATTATATCACCAACAACAATGCAACTTATGACAGAAGTTAACAGACCATGAGACCTCCCTCTCCACTCTGCATGTGGACTGATCAAGTGTATAGTTTCAAGTGTCTGTGTATTTCATTGTGCCTTCTAATGTAGTAGCCCTCAAACATCTGAAGAACACATTACCTTACTATAAGAAGTTACTTTCTTTTAATTTTTTCCTTTGTATAACAGTTAGGATTCCATATGGATTAAAAAGAAAATACTGGTGTAGACTGGTTGGATTACCTGTGAACTTCAAGATAGTGAAAGAGGCATTGAAAAGTACTTGTTCTCAAAGGGATGCTGGCCACAAGGAGAGAGGTTCTATCCTCACTGTTTCTTAAAATATGACAACCCCAGTCCAAAGCCAAGAACCAAGATGCACAATACGCAGATATGTTCGCCTACTCAACGTGGCTCCTTAGAACTGACTCTAAGCCAGGAATCGCTGTGGGTTCTGGGTACACCAGAGATGGAGGAGACCTGATTGCCTGGCTTCGTGGAGCTTCCACTGGGAAAACAAAGGCCTGATGTTAGATATTCACCTAACCTTTAGCCCAGTATCTCGACTACTGGGTACATATTCAAGAGAATAAAGGGTTAAGTCCATAAATGCATCCAAAGGCATCACAAGGATGTAAATAGCAGCTTTATTCAGAGTAGACAAAAGCTGCCGACAAGCCAAAAGTGTGCAGTGAGGTATCCCTGGGAGGCAGGCACTGAGTGAAAGGGGAAAGTGTGTGGTTGGGAATACAAGGCAATCACACCTGTGCCAGGACTCCCAGGCGCGTGGAGCACTGGCAGACAGGGAGCACCACCTTGTGGCAGAGATGGTGCAAGTCAGGCTGGTTCCTGGGCTTCTGACATCACGGAGAGACGTGAGGCTGCACAGAACTAGCACCTGACAAGGGACTCCAGGGCAGGAGCCCTCTGAGTGTCTGTGGATATCTAGCAAATGATATAATTTCAATTAAAGCCGTCGTTTATTGAAATTTTACAATGCACTGAGTCCTAAGCAAAGCCTTTCAATGAAACACACACACACACACACACACACACACACACTCACACTTGCCAATATTCTTCTCATTACAGTGATGAATAATTGGGCCTAGAGTCATGGATAATTCACTAGCCTGAGTCACAGAGCAAGTAGAGATGGAGATGGGATCAACCCTAGGGGGAGGGGGGATCATAGTGATCCTCATTTGCAACTATGAATGGAGGGGAGGGGACGAGGGTCTGTCTGACTACAGAACAGACACAGGAGGAAATGCAGGCAGAGAATTGAATGCCAGCCAAAAATCTGCCCTGGCAACCATGCCCCTTTCTCTCCTTCCCCAACTTGTTCTGTAACTAGGCAGAAAAAAGGGGGGAACCATAGGGGCACTTGCAGTATGTGCTGCTCAGTGTTTAAAACTGGCACCATGGGGGAAAGAAAGCCCTGATTTGTGGCACTGGCCAACGTCTATGGTGGAAATGCTCCCATTGCGGCCAATTTCAGGCTACCAACTTGGCATCAACTACTTCACAAATTTCCTGACAATTTAACCTCAGCATATACTTGTGGAATCGATTCTGTTCTAAGAAAATAAAGCTTGTTAGTTAGAAGTGGCGCCTTCCCCCATTCCCCAGTCCCAGGTCATCCTGAGTGCTTTAGAATCCCTCGAGAACCTCCTGTAGGTTTTTCCTCACAAGGGTAATTGACTGCAGCTCGGCAGGCCCACACAGTCTGGCTGTGTGATGGCAATTACAGCTCTGGGCTCTAAGGACTGAAGATTCATCAGGAAGGTGACATCCCGAACCGGAAGCTTTGATGTCATGGCTGTTGACAAACTGGAGAAAAGCTCCATCCTGGTGACCACTGGGTTCAATTAGTTAAAGAACGAATTTGAACTCCTACAAATCAAAAAGCAGAGTGAGAGTGTGGATGAGCCACACACACAGGGGTGGGCAAAAGTAAGTTTATGGTTGTGAGTGGCATTCCTTGGAGTAAACAAAGCTATGGCAATAATCATACCCTGCGTGTCTTTTTCCATAGGAACAAATGTAAACCTACTCTGGGCCACCTGCAGGTACTTGACGGTGGGTCACAAGGAACCACAGAATAACATCTTTAACCAGCAATATAGCATTAAACAAATAATAATGGGATTTCAATTAAAGAAGAATGTGATAACTGGGACCTACGCCCTCCCCCGGGTTCCGATTTCCTTTGCTGTTGCTTCTTCGAACACTGGGTTGAGTTTGGTTTTCCTGAGGGCAAGTTCAGTGGGGTGCTTAAATGCATAGGCTTTGGGTGGAAATCTATGGAACTGATCAAGTTACTTACCATTTCTAAGCCTCAGTTTCCTTGACGGTGGATTAGTGACACTAACAATGCTGTCACAGCAGTTGCTGAGATGAATTGACCATGCACTTGTATCCACATTTTAATTCAAGCTTGTTGGCAGAGAAAAGACTTCAAAAATACTAATTCCAGCCCTAACCGATTTGGCTCAGTCGGCCTGTGGACCGAGAAGTCTCAGGTTCGATTCCGGCCCCAGGTTTGATTCCGGTCAAGGGCATGTACCTTGGTTGCGGGCACATCCCCAGTAAGAGATGTGCAGGAGACAGCTGATCGATGTTGCTAACTCTCTATCCCTCTCCCTTCCTCTCTGTAAAAAAAATCAATAAAATATATTTTGAAAAAATACTAATTCCAAGGTGTTCTTTAGGGAGGAAAATCAATGTGACTTAATAAGCACCACTCAGCTAGAGTTTTAAAAGAGGAATGCCTGGTTTAAAGGCTATTAGGATAATTCAGGCTTAGAGGGCATTCATGGCACCTATGCTATCTGGTTAAGGGTTACGAGGCGCATCAGCGAACTGTAGTCAGCACGGTGTAGTCAGTCTGCCTTCCCAGAAGGATTCCCAGTTGCATTATAGTCCATCAGGAAAACACTGCAGTGCTTTATCAGGAATGCCAGATCCCACCCAAATGGGCTGAAAATCACATCAGCCCCCCGAGTTCTGCACCAGATGAGGTTTGGAATGATTTCCTTTCACAGGAACCACCACACCAGGTTACCGTCAGGGTTCGGTGAAATGGTAACAGCAGCGAAATGTACCGTGTGTTTATCCTGAGCCAGGGTCAGCGGTGAGCACTTCATGTCCATGGTGAAACCCTATCCCCCACCAGGTTAAATTTCTGTGGGTACATCCCCTGACCTTGCTGTCAAAGCCCTATTTGATGAGATTCCATCTGATTCTGCTCTCCCCCTTGTCCAGTATTCTTCATCTGCAATAACCTGGTACCTGCTCCTCAAACACATTGAGCCGACTTCTGCCCCAGCACCTTAGCACTTGCTGCTCTCCCTGCCATGGCACTCCTCCTCTTTTCCCATGGACATGCAGATCTGAGAAAGAGCTCCCCTAACATCCAACTTGCTACCCAGTCGTCCTCCATCGTATCACCCTACTTAACCTTCTGCAGAGCCCGTACTGCTGCCTTATACGTTATCCGTGCATTTGTTTGTTGGCTGCTAGCTCCACTAGAATGGAGGCACGGGTAGGCCAAGGGCTTGCCTGCCTTGCTCACCTGCTCTCTCTCCCACTTGTTGTGGGTGCACATGAGGAGGCAAAAACATATTCGTGGAATGAATAAATGATCTCAATCAATCCTCCCCAAAACCCTATCTGGTAGATCTCATTCTATTTCACAAGTGAGAAAACGAGGTGCAGACAGGTTGAGCAATTTGCCCAGTCATCAAGCTGGAAAACAGCAAAGCTGAAATGCAGACCGCGTTGTGGCTCCACCTCCCCGTTCATGCATTACACATCTAATCTAGGAAATGGAAATAAATCTGCCTTTGCTTTAGACTTGAATTCAAATCCGTTCCTCTGACATTCATTAGCCAAAGGGCTATCTGCTGCTCTATGTAAGTCAAAATGAAGAAAAATGCCCACTTCGGGAGTGAATGTGCCTCTAATCGTATCCATCTATCTCTTCTATGACTGGCCTTGAATATTAAGCTACTTAACAACTTGTTCATGCCTTCCTTTCCCTCTGCCCATCCAGCATCCGTCATCTCTTCCAAAGGCAGGGTGAAGGCCGCCTTCCTGCGTAGAGCCTCAGTGACGAACTGAGCCCACCCCAGTACCCTTCCACACTCGGACACATTCATTTTCCTCGTGACCCAGCCACTCTTATTTTATCTCCTGTGCAGTATGTGTGCTTAGCAAGCATGCTTTGTCTTTCCAAGCAGCAGGGTGGGTCCCTGAGACTGGAGCCCATGCCCACTGGGCTTCCCTTCCTAGGCACACACAGCACAATGGCACAGGCACCTGCACAGCTGCCTGAAAGCAGGAAATGGGACTGCAGAAATGAAAGTGCATTTTCTGCCCTAACCGGTTTGGCTCAGCGGACAGAGCGTCAGGGGGTGTGCAGGAGGCAGCTGATCAGTGTTTCTCTCTCATCGATGTTTCTAACACTCTCCATCTCTTTCCCTTTCTCTCTGTAAAAAATCAATAAAATATATTTTTAAAAAAAGAAAGTGCATTTTCTTCTCTCTTCATTCCTTGTTGAAAGTTCTGAATTTGGGAAGCAACACAAACGCTCTTTACTGCAAAACTCACTTTTTTTAATTTATTTTTTTATTTTGTTTTATTGCTTAAAGTATTACAAAGAGTGTTAAATAAGTCTCCATTTTTTCCCCTTGACCTTCCCCCCTCCTCCCCTACCCCCCAGTGTCTTGTGTCCACTGATTATGCTTATATGCATGCATTCAAGTCCTTCAGTTGATCTCTAACTCCCTCCCAACCCTCCCAAGCCTTCCAGCTGTAGGATGACAGTCTGTTCAATGCTGTTCTGCCTCTGTATCTGTTCAAAACTCACTTTTTAACCACTATTTTAAGTTGATCAATATCTGACAAAGATCAATTTTGATCTTAACTGAGTCTATTGTCTATTTCTATTTATGGTAACATGTCTTTGAAATGTCAAGGTAACTCATAACTTCTCTTTTTCCATACCAATGCCTTAGGGCACCAGGATGGAGACCACAAAGTCTTCTTTGTTGACTGTTAACTATTTTGTACCTATATAAAAGAAGCACGAGTCTATCATTCTACTTTTTACCTATCCCAGAGGTTTCCCTGCTTGGCTTTCTCCCACCTCCCTAATCTATCACCAATGGGTTTCATGGAACTTACTTACCTGCTTTGATGGTAATTTATAAAAGCAGGTAAAAACCCGCCATTCTCTGGAGCATTATCTCAATACGTTGAGATTCTGTTTCCCGTAATTGTTGACAGTTTGGCTCAAATAAACTCATGAAAATTCTATTTTTGAAATATATTTATATTGATTTTACAGAGAAAGGGAGAGGGAATAAATAGAAACATCAATGATGAAAGAGAATTATTGATTAGCAGCTCCTGCACGCCCAACACTGGGAATCTAGCCAGCAGCCCAGGCATGTGCTCTAACCGGGAACGGAACCATGACCTCCTGGTTCATAGATCAAGGCTCAACCACTGAACCACGCTGGCTTGGCCAAAAATTCTTTACAGGTTTGAATGTTTCTTACATTAATACCGGACACCAGGCGTCAGACCATGTAAGGAATCGAAACTGTTCTGAAGACACCTGATCACACACCTACTGGATTCTGTCCGCATTCCAAGCCCACCAGCTCAGCCCCCAAACCCGCTAATGACAAAGTTTCCCACCAGTACCTACATGTAAGGATTAAACTTCAGCTCCTGGGTGCTGCCATCATCAGCACAACGTCCCCTTGGCTAGGGTCTGTGTGGTCCTTCCCTTTGGATGTCCCATCTCTCTTCCCCTTTCCCTAAATAAAATCAATGTTCTTTTTTTAAAAAAAATTCTTTGTTGTTGAAAGTATTACATAGATCCCCCTTTTCCCCCATTGACCTCTCCCAGCCCACCCCCGCCCCCCAACCCAGGCCTTTACTCCCCTCTCGTCTATGTCCATTGGTTATGCTTATATGCATACAAGTTCTTTGGTTGATCTATTACCCCCCCCAAAAAAAATCAATTTTCTTTAATTACCATCTGAAATGGCTACTTAGCCTGCCAGCGAGCACCATCCACCACGTTCACCTTTTATCATACTATGCACTTAATAACATATACATTTAGCAACATGTTATGTTGCTAAATATATTGTTGGTAATTAGGTAAAGGGGAAAATATGTCATATTCCCATCTTGTTTTCTTAAGTAATTTTGAAAGTGGATAGAATAGTTATATCTCCCACCATTTTAATCTTGCTTTTACTAATAAATCTTTTAAGATTCACTTCATGACTCTCAGTGCAGCCTTCATTATACTCCTCAAAATGCATGACGCTTTATGGGAATTGATGCAATTAAGCCAAACTGTTTGAGGGAAAGTAAATGCAATTTGGCTAGTTTGATGTTAATTAGGTTATAAGACAAGCATTTTTCATACTTGACAGTTTCACCTTGAATGAGCTGTATCCTTCGCTGCAAAGTTTGGGCAAAAAACAAAATTGAACCACCTAACAACAATACCATAAGGCATCTAAAAACATCATGAAAATGAAAAATGTCTACATTTTCCCCAAAGTTTGAATATATCAGGTAAACATGGTACATCCCAACTTTAAAATCATTTGATGTCTTGGTAAAACCTATGTGGTATATTTCCCCAAACCTGAAAGATTAAGAAAAAAGAAAAAAGCACAAGATAAACAAACTCTTTGACAAGTGAGGTGGTTTTCAATTCTTTGCTTTCAACAAAATTGGAGGTCCTAATTGAATAGCTAGCTCACAGATCACCAAATCTAATTTTTTGAGATGAAGAATTGACATTGCTACAATAAAACTCTGTCCACAGGTACAGTACTTGTTTATATGAATAGGGTTTCTGAGAGCATACAGCTATAAAAACTAGAATTAGAATTAAATTGATGTGCAACTCTTCCTATTCTGGCAATGACATCACCCACAGAAGAATGAATTTTATAAAACTACTAGAGGTCCGGTGCATTAATTCATGCACAGGTGGGGACCCTCTGGGTGGCCTGCAGGGATTGGGCCGAAACCTGCAGTCCAGTGAAATCTGCAGTCCAATGCCGCCTGCAGCTCCTACCTGCTGTACTGCTCAACCCGGGCCCCACTGTGCCTGTTGAGGGCTCACACCCAATTAGTCCCGATTAAGAGAGGCTTGCGCTGCCATAGCAGTGCTCGCCAGCTGTGAGCCCTGTGTCTGGCTCACCCCGAGGGGAGTGGCCTGCGAGATCAGGCTGAAACCAACTCTCTGACATCCCTGGAGGGGTCCCGGATTTTGAGAGGGTGCAGGCCCTGCTGAGGGACCCCACTGATGCATGATAGGTCTGCGGAGGGACCAAGGAAGGGCTCCAGGGCATGTCAGACCCATCTTGCTCAGTCCTGATTGGCCGATCACAGCAGCAAGCTAACCTACTGGTCAGAGCATCCGCCCCCTGGTGGTCAGTGCACATTATAGCAACTGGTTGACCAGTTGACTGTCTGTCTGCCCCCTGGTGGTCAGTACACTTATAGAGCCATTGAGTGGCCTTAGCATATAATTAGCATATTACACTTTGAACAGTCAACAGGTCACTGGAGGACTGGACAATTAGCATATTAGGCTTTTATTATATAGGATGCTATCCACTTCACTGAGCAAGATGCATTTTCTTCTTCAATAGGTTTTTATTGACTTCAGAGAGGAAAGGAGGGAGAGATAGAAACATCAATGATGAGAGAGAATCACTGATCAGCTGCCTCCCGCATGCCACCCACTATGGATCCAGCTTGGAAAGAGCACGTGCCCTGATGGGGAATCAAAACACGGCCTCCTGATTCAAAGGTCGACACTCAACCACTGAGCCACACCAGCTGGGCGAGATGCATTTTTCCAACACATTTTACATTCTACTCAATAGTTAGGAAAATTGGCAATATTTATTTTGCTTTGTGTGCTAATATTTTAAGGATAACAGTCCAGAATCACGCGATTGGCTTTCTCTGTAACCTTCAGCAACTTAGCTCATAACTCTGGGCCTCAGTTTCCCGCTTTGCAAATTGAGGGTAGTGATGGGATCTAGTGTAGCGTGAGATGACGCAGGTCGAAGCTCTTGACGCCAGCCAACCTGCTACATAGTGCATGCAATGCAAGCGTGACCTGCTATGATCAGAGGAATCAAAAGCAAAACCCTTAAAACTAACAGCCTGTGGGTTCACCTTCACCGGCAGGGAAACGGTGTTGGAGAGATCGGGTCCAGCTGGCTGGCACACTGGGAGTGACAAGGGATGGGCCCGAGGACAAGGAGGATGGGGTGGGGACCGGCCAGGAGGCCCCTGGAGCTACCTGCTTGCAGGAAAACTGGGCTGGATCCTGCGAACGAGGGTTTGGGGAGAGGTCAGAACAAGCAGTTCCACGTGCGGTTCGCATTATAAAGGTCTATGGACCTCAGCTGCTCCATGCAACAGAAGCCAGTGCGTCAGGCCCTAGCGCCCCGATGGCCCCAGGCCAGCGTCTCCTCCTCCTCCCCGGGAGCCTCAGCTCCCCGCCGCTGCTCCGGACGCAGCCCCGCCTCGCGAGTGCGCCTGCGCGGGCGGCGGCCGGAACTGGCCCTGCGCGGCTTCCGTCGCCGCCCCTCCGTCACGGTTGTCACCGCCTTTTCCTCCCTTCCCTCAGTTCCCTTTCACTTCCGGGGTTGCTGTGGATCCGCTGTCCCGTAACAACATCCCGTGGGCCTCCCTCAGGCAGCGGGACCGGTGCAGCCGCCGCCTCCCAGGAGCGCCGCTCGCCCGCCCGCCCGCACCCTCCTGGCCCAGCCGCCATGGCCACCAACCCGCAGCCGCAGCCGCCGCCGCCCGCGCCGCCTCCTCCCCCGCCGCAGCCGCAGCCGCCGCCGCCGCCTCCCGGCCCTGGGACTGGCCCCGGCGCGGGCGGGCCGGGCGGCGCGGGCGCCGGCGCGGGAGATCCTCAGCTCGTGGCCATGATCGTGAACCACCTGAAGAGCCAGGGCCTCTTCGACCAGTTCCGCAGGGACTGCCTGGCCGACGTGGACACGAAGGTTCGGGGCGCGCGGGTGCCTGGGTGTGCGGGGCAAGGAAGGGGAGGGTCCCCCGGGCCGCCTTCTCGGCCGCCCCCGCGTGCGTGGACCCGCCGCGCCTCCGCCTCCCCGGCGGGGGTCCCTCCGCGCGCCGGTTCCGGTTCCCGGTTCCCGGTTCCCGGGCAGCCGCTCCCTCCGCTAGCTGCCGCCTGCGCCGCGCAGGGCGCTCATTCATTCGCTTGCCGGCTCCTCGGTTCTGCCCGACGGGGGCTGAGCACCTACTACGCGGCGTAGGCGCCGGGGACGTGCCCTCGAGCAAGACTCCCCGTCCTTGTGGGGACGCGTTTGGAAACGCCGAGCAGCGCTTTCGTCCCCGGTGAATTTTTTTTTTTTTTCGCCGTTTACTTAGCGTCCATGCTCCTCCCTTGAAGAATTCTGGGCGGGAAGGGTCGTGTCTTTTGTCCTTTTGGAGAAGTTTAAGTGATGCGTGAATCCAGTTGTGTGTCGGGTGCACGGCTGGACGATTTGGGGAGGGGGTGGGGTGCGCAAAGGTGCAAAGGTAGAGCTGGGCACGAAAAGGTGGGTTGGGGAGATCGGAGCTGGAGCGTCTGCCAGGGACTGTCCGATCTGGGTAACAGGCCAAGTCACCTCCCCATAGCGAGGGATTTGAGGGCGGACGGGGGACCCGAGCCCTTGAGTGGGAAAGGATGCAGGAGCGGTGACAGCAGACAGTCAGGCGGAGGAAGGGCAGGAAAGAAGAGTTCGGGAGAGGGACGAGGAGAGAGGGGAAAGGTCTGCCAAGCGGTTCCCTGGACGAGAGGAGTGGGGGGCTGCGCAGGGACAGGGGCTTGGCAGCAAATGGCAGAGGGAAAGGGGTGTTAGCGGGAACCAGGTAGTCGCACCGGGTTCTGCAAAGGAGGAGCCGAGGACGCCGAGAGGAAGCAGTCTCGGTGAGAGGAACGGAGTACTGGGAGCAAGTGGAGCAGGGAGCCTCACCTCGGTTGGGAACAGTTGGAAAACTGTTGGCTTTTTTTTTTTCCTTTTTCCGTTTGGTACAAGGCAGAGGATAGAGAGTATAGTCTTGCGTTTGGGTTGGGCGGAGGGTGGCTGGTCTCGGCTTAGATCTGGTTGGGTCCATCCGGTAGCTTTGATGGGGTTTTCTCATAGCGTGCTCAGCTGTTCTGAGAAGCCCCGTTTCTTGGAGAAAAGGGGTGTTTGCAGTGCCCAGCCATTAATTCTCCCCTGCGACTTTGAGGTGAACTGCACGGTTCTCTGCTGTGTCCTCTGGGAAAATCTTGGTGAAAATCTAGGCACGGCTCTTCTTAGAAGGACCCTGACCCACTCTGTAGACCCAGAGTACAGGGTGCCTTTCCAGGCATTGGACTTTTTCACCGCAGAGAATTCAATTTACTTGGGATGTTTGTCTCTGCAGGAAGTGTGTAGTTTTCTCACTTTGTTTTAGGGAATATGCACAGCCACCTTTTTAAAAATAATGCCTATTGCCCCCCCCTCCTTTATTTTAATGGGATAAGATTAGATAGGTATGGCCAGGTAAACGTTATCCGGATAAAGCCAGTTATCTGTGTCCGAGATTTCAATTTGCAGTTCCCAGAAACCTACAGATCTGTGTTGTTGTGTATGCAAATTTAAAATATACGGTTGGGTACCCTGTATAAGGCTCAGCTTTTTCTTTACTCCGTCCCCACTAAATGTTACTACTCGGTGTCTGTGATGTTGCTACAGATCCTCTCAAAGTGAAGTCTGAATACCTGTCTTGGGGGGGAGGAGGGAAGCACAGTTTCTTAGAGAAGGTTCTAATGAAAGCTAGAACCTTCTCCCAAGAAAAATGCACATGTACTTGTTCAAGTGCTGTTTTGTACTATTCAAGAATGAATGGTTGACAATTGGCAATTTCATGTGGCTCATCCTAATGGGTGATTTCCAGGAGTGTTCAGGGACCGCAGGGTAAGGTACCTGTTTTGATGTGTGATGCTAGAAAAGAGTGGGACTGAAATGATGACACCCCCTCCCGTCAGTGTATGGTCTTGCATTCTCCTCTCTCTCTCTCAAAATAAGTAAGTTTGAACATACAAAAGTCAAAGTTTTCTTTTATATGAGCTTAATATTCCTGTCAATTTGGCAAGTGGGCCAAAGCAGAAATAAGATTCCCTATCCATGCAAAGGAGCATCATTTTAATGGGATCCCGAGGTCTCATCTGTAAGGAACACCTTAGCGTTTAGATCACTTGTGGGATGGAGCTTTTGCTAATTGAACCCTGAAGACTGGCTTTGCCAGGCTCTGACCTATAGTAGATAGCATGCAGGGTGTCCGTCACATGCATAGTTAAGGATCAAGACATTTGACACCTGCCAGGTGCTCTCCAAGAGCAACACTACCATCTGGCCCAGTGTGTTCAAAGCAAGATGAGAAGTTCCAAAGTCTGCTGCCACTCCAGGGGACCCTGGAACCCCTCAAACTGTACTGGGGTCATGGATGGTCTGGCCAAGAGAGAGATCTGTCTGAGGATGAGATCACATCAGCCCTCTCACCCAAAGAATTGGGACCTTGGGCTTCTCTGCTGCAGACTCCCAGCCCAGCTCCCTGGAGTAAGCTAGGCGGTCACAAAGCCGGTCTGACCCCTGTGCATTGATTGGCAACAGGCGAATGTAAGGAGGGAAGGTGAGGAGCATCCATCATCCTGCCCCAGGCAGGGAGCTCTCGTCAAACAAGTAAATAGGACACTTCTCTCCCTAGTAAAGGTAGGCCCATTTTTAGATACTTTCGGAGGTGTAAATGACTCCTGATCACTGTGATTATTGTCTGTGTTGTTTTTTTCTTAGATTTGAAAGGAGTACCAAAAACAAAAATATAGAAATGCCCTCACCCTACAGATATTGATGGTGTACCAGGCACTGTTTTAGATGCCAGAGATATATCCGTGAACAAAACGTCCCTTCTCTTACAGAGCTTGTGCCCCACAGGAAAAAAAAAAAAAAAACAGATGTCACGGGGCCTATGGAAGCAAAAAAGCAGGGTGAGGCTGGAAGGGCTGATTTGTCTTGAGTTCGGGGCAGATTTCAAATAAGATGCCATTTGAGCCGTCACAGAAGGAGCCCAAGGAGCCGGGCGGCTAGCTATCTGGGCTGAGTATTCCAGGTAGAGGCCTTCGCAAGTGCAGGAAGCCTCAGGCAGACACTGTCAGGAGAAAGTGACAGGAGGTGAGTAGGGGCGCCCCTCCCTCCCTTCTCAGCTCTGCTGGCCTGCGGGCCTCTTTAAGAGTTTGCCTTTTACCTGAGCTGAGAAGCCTTTGGCAGGTGTGCAGAAGGAGGACGTGCTTGCTCTGGCTTCCATCTTAGATGGATTGGCCATGTGTAATGATTAATAGTGTATCCTGTCACGCTAGGCCATGATCTGGTTTAGACAATAAGTTATATGGTTGCCCTAATTTTAAGAGATTTGCATTAGAGGCTAAATGGAAAAATAGACTTCAGGTGGGCAAGGATAGACGCAGGGAGGTGAGTCTTCAGACAGGAGACGAAAATGCATCGGCATCGTAGCAGGAACGATAGTGGGAAGTGGTCACATCCTGATGTCTTGTGATGCTAGTGCTGACAGAATTTGCTAATGGTTTAGATTTGCAGCGGAAGGGAAGAGAGCAGTCAAAAATGACTCCAGAGCTTTTGACTAGAGCTCTCTGGAATGGGAAGAAGAGACAGCAAAAAGTTCCGGAAGAATAATGGGAATCCTTACGTCTAGAGTCACCAGGCGAATTTTTACTGAGAGGAGAACTGAGAACAAGGAAAGTTACCTGTTGTGGTTCAGGTTTGAGTGTGTTATGGGGCAACTAGAGTGCTAAATGCATTGTGATTTTTTTTTAGCCTAATATTTCTGAGATTTGGGAATACTGGAAAGATGTATGTTTTACATTTCTGCTGAAAATCGTCCAGAGAAAGGATTAGTTTTTTCAGTTCCCGTTAATTGTGAATAACTAGAGAGGAACATGAGAAATGATCATGAGACCGTTTGTTGTGGGATTGAAATGGGAATTAGCAGAAGTCGGGAAACTGGAAGGGATCCAGGGTCACCACCAAGGGATGAAACCTTCAGCATTCCTGTTGGAGTTGGTGACCCATCTAACAACCACATTTTAATTCCTTATGTGCCAAGGAGTGTAATAAGCTTCCTGAACACACAGATTAAGAGAGCAGTAGGAGCAGGCTTACCCTTCAGCGGAGAGATTAATATCTCCCTTCCCAAAATACAATGCAATGCAAGAACTGCTGAGATGATAGGCATGTAGAAGGTATGGAAGACAGGAAGAATGTGGGGATGGGCCTCCTGGGGCTACCTTTGGGTCAGGATGACTGTACTGGTTAGGCTGAGTTCTGAAGGTGAGAAGTTTGCCAAATAGATAAGTAGAGGGAATGGCAGATGAGGCTGTACAGTTTTGTTTAAACCATTTGGAGACGCTCAAATCTATCTGCATTAAAGCCACTTAAAAGAAAGACATGAAGAATGTGAGTGATGGGGAACAACTAGGAACGGAGTGCGTTGTCCTGCTTGAGTGGATAAGAACTTACTTCCGAACATCCCTTCCAGGCAGCAGGAGCCTTTTCAGTAGAGATGGCATGGTATGTGTCCTCTCTCCTGCTTCCCGTACATCAGGGGTTGTCAGCCTCAGCAGGGTTGACATCTGGGGCTGGATGGTTCTTTGTTGTGTGGGGGTTCCCCTGCACTGTGGGATGTTCAGCATCCCTGCCCTCTTCCCACTAGATGTGAGTAGTGGCTCCCCCATTTTTCTAGACATTGCCAAATGTTCCTGGGAATGGGGGGGAGGGGGGGGGAGAGTCACTGCCTAGCATCAAACGCAATGCCTAGTTCCCATGGTTGTCCCTCCATAACTTCTCTCGGATCCATGCCTTTCAGCCCATTTCTGCCACCCCTGTGGCATGCTGTTCTAGGAATATTTAGTGTCTGTTTACTCTTTCAGTGAAGGATATTAAATCATCAGAAAGCTGAGCCATCACATATCACTCTGCTCATATGCGCGGGGCTTACCATTCTCTATCCCATAATTATAAACTTCTTATTCAGGTATCCAAGTCCTTCCAGCCCTTGGCCCCAAACTGTCTCCAACCTCACTTCCCTGCTCTTTTGTACTCTCTTTTCCAACCAAATAGGACTTAATAATTTGGGTTGGGAGGGGCCCAAGTGTTCCCAACCTCATGTTTTCTCACCCACTTGCTCCTTGCTTTATTGTTGGGGCTGCCTGCAAGACGACCTTCGAATTCCCAGCTGCATCGTGGAACCTTGAAGGTTCAGCTCAAATGCCACATTCTCAGTGAAGGCTTACTCCCTCTTTTCCTCTCCCTTTCTTTGCGCCAAATCATCACAGTAACATTTATTGGTGTCCTGTCTCTTGTCTACAAATAAGAGGTATGTTATCTCCAAACACAAGCTGTAAAACTTTGTTGCCATGTTGATACTCTAAGAAATGTCAGCACTGTTAAAGATACTCAAATTCTGAGACCATCAATATTGTTATTGTATAACTTTGGAGATTTTCAGCATTTGTGTCTCTTGTTTTTTCTTTCTAGCCTGCTTATCAGAATCTGAGACAACGTGTTGACAACTTTGTTGCTAACCACTTAGCGACTCATACCTGGAGTCCCCACCTCAATAAGAACCAGCTAAGAAACAATATTAGACAACAAGTGCTCAAGTAAGTCCCAGAATTACAGTTCCAAGGCGGGCTTGAAAATGCCACAGTCTACTCTCCCTGAAAGCAGAGACATTCTGCAGAAGTCTGTTTACCTCATGCTAATTTTGTGTAGTTTGGCGCCTTTGTATTGTGATATAGTGTGATTTTAAAAGGCTCTAGTCACTTCACATTTCCCCCACCATTTTAATAGTCAGGTTTCTCTGCAGCCCTTTGGAAATACCGATGGAAGAGAATGACAATGTGACTTAGAAAAGTCCTGGATAGAATTCTAGGTGGTAAATGCCGGCATATTCTGTACCGTTTATTTTCACAACCATTTTCTTGCCCCTATAAAGAGAAGGCTTTATTATTTTTTTTCAAATGAAGACATTGAAAATCACTGAAATTAAAATATTTTCCCCTGGTTTTTGAAGCCATATCTTCTATCTTCTGATACAGTCTGCCTCCTCCTCCCAGCCCATTTTATCTCTTGCATTTTATTGTGATTTTAACTGCTTTTTAGTGATGTTCTTGCTAAAAAAAAAAAAGAGAGAGGGAAAGAAAGAAAGAAAGAAAGAAAGAAAGAAAGAAAGAGCATTTAGACCTGTCAGCTATTTTTGGTTGAACATAAGATAAAGAGAATGAGAAGAGATGAAATGTTTAGAGGGACAAAAAAAGTCATATTTATTTCCCCAGAAAAACAGATTTGCAATATTATCTTGTTCTTAAATATAAATATTTGCCAAGACAAATATTTGCCTTCTGGCCCTACTTCAGCCTCCGAAAAAGGTAACTAAGTTATCTTCCCGCCTTGACAGATATTTACATTCAAGCACATCATTTAGAATGAAATCTTGCTTGAAAACAGTTAAGCAGATGGGTTTTATACCTGCTTCCTCTGAATCCCTCCTGCCCCGTGGGAGCCTGGCAAGCCTACCTAGTGTGCTCCTCTGCTGGTAGTTTTCACCCACAGGAAGCCCCGCATGCACAGCTCACACTGACTCCAAGGCCCACTTAGCCACAGGTAACACTAGACCCAGGAGCCTGACTCCTGTCTCCAGGGAAGAAGGGAAGAGAGAAATTCAACAATAACTTTGTTGTGTGCATTTTAAAAGATGTTTGAGGAACCTGTAAAGAGTCCAAATGAGATCAAAAGATGCCATTAGAGGCTGCATACCAGCACCCGTGGGGAAAAGTGAAAGCCTTTCTTGAAAAGGTGAGACCGAAGGGGGTCTGTTGGGTTGACAGGCCTAAAAGTTGACTCATTTCCAGGCATTTAGGAGAACAGTAACCAAGAAAGTAGGGGGCTGCTCTGGGAGGCAAGCTTCCTCAGCGCCCCTCCCACTGACCCACTGACGCAGCACCTTGCTGAATGCTGAGTGCATTCACTCAGCAACCTGCATAGCCGCCTCTCTTCCGCAAACGACTACGTGTCTTTAGAAGCACATTCGCTTTCTTTGTCTTCAGGTTGAGATAAATGGAAGGCCAGTTTCCTGGAATTGCGTTGACTTCCTAGCATACCAAACCTGTAAAGTAGGGAAGCAGCCATTTATTCTGTCCTTACGGGAACTAAACAGTCTCGCCCACGTAAGACCAGGCACTTACCATTCTTGCTGTACCGCTGCGAGACAATGTTTCCACAGATTGGTGTTTGGTGAGGGTGCGGGGCACGTCAGGAAGGGGTTCTGTGCTGCCTGAGGTTAGCACAGGAGTGCTCTGCTGGTAGGTGACAAGAGGAAGCAGCTGTCTCTTGGATAAGTTAGTACTTTCTAGCTGTTTTATTTATTTGTAATAAACTTCTCTTATTTAAATTCTATTAGTAAAGTTATGTTACTGATAACATTTTAAAGCTTCCTGAAAGAGACTTTTTAGTTGTGTCTAGCTAATGGTATAGGATGTACTGGCTGCCATTAATACAGTTTCAACCAATTTTTCGTCCTTATAGTTCCAGAAACACTCAGTTGACTGTTATGTTAAACCATCTACAGTTGCCTTTTTTTGTAGGACAACACAGTCTGCTATCAACAATTTGGAATGGTTCAGTTTAATAGCTAATCTGCAGACTCATTACAGGGAAAACTTATTTTGTCTATGTATTCGTTTGTACAACAGAATCTAAAAATGCTGGATAGCTCAGAAATAATTATCTTAACTGAACAGGATTTAAGAGGAAGACAAGGAAATAGCTTTAATCAGGACAGTGCCAGCTGCTAGCATTTCGCTTTGTCCTTGAACCTGGAGTGTGGCTTCCTGTAGTGAGGTAGCTGTCTATGGCCATGCCTCTAGAGTGAGCCCATTGGGAAGGGTGGGGTCATAAGCACTGGCCTACAGATTTATTCACGGCCAGAGCTGACCACTGTGAGAGTGGACTAAAGTGGACAACAGACCAGAAAATAGGCAAACAGACTGAAGCAATAATTTGGGATGGGTGGTTTTTATTTTTTATTGTATGTCTTTATACTTGTGCTGTAAATCAAAACATCTTTATGATTGCTTGTCCTTGTTTTTTCCCCACCTGCTACATTTTAAAGTCACCTCTAAGATGCATTGCAGGATTTGCAGTTTTTTATCTTAGAACTTGAAAAAGCAGGTTACCTACTTTGTGCAGGGTTGACTCATTATTCTCTATGGCCCACATAACATAGCATTATAATATTACAAGGCTGCAAGGTGCCTCAGGAAATGAAAATCAAATTCATTCTCCACTCCAGACAGGGCTGTACTCAAATCAGCATTTGAGTGGTCAGGAGAGACCCCCTCATTCTGCAGAGACAGCCTGAGGTCTAGCAGCTGGAAAGGACCAGCACCCATGCTCTTCTGACACTATCCAGGGAACTCCTCAAGCTCTTTCATTTTGTTTAAATATGTTTTTATTGATTTTAGAGAAGAAGGGAGAGGGAGAGAGATGGAAACATCAATGATGAGAAAGAATCATTGATCAGCCGCACTCACCCTACTGAGGATTGAGCCCACAATCCAGGCATGTGTCCTGACCAGTGACCTCCTGGTGCACGGGTCAACACTCAACCACTGCGTGTGGGGCTCAAGCTCTTTTTTAGGAAGAAACAAGGATTCAGTATGTTTCTCAAAATAAATTCACATCCTCTTATTTTGCTCACACACTTTTATGTTTTTCTGCACATTTGGAACTTAGTTGCCTGTTTGCTCTTCTGTCTCTTGTCAGTGATACTTCTTTAAGCTCTTTCTTCTCAACTCAGATGTCTTCTCTGTTGTGAATCATTCCCCGGTTACCTTACTATGTCTAATAAATCCGTGTTCCACACTTTCCCTGCGGTAGATGGTGTGTCCTGGTGCCTGTCGCTTTGTATTTTAATTGTTTATGTCTGGCTCCTCACGAGAAAAAGGACCAGGTCTGGTTTGCAGCAGCCCAGTGGCCAGCAGGGTGCCTGTTAGTGTAGAAGACACTCAATTCTTGTTCAATGAATAAATCACCCAGTTTTTTATAATAAGAAGATAATAAAAAGTAAGAAAATAATCTTAAGTTTTATTTTTGTTCTAAAGGTATTTTTTTTTGTAAGTTTGATGAAATTACACTTTGTGTATTTCCATTTTCCTGGAGACTGTAATACTTACAAAAGTCTTACATCTTTCTGCTTAAAAATAAAGGTGCAGAGTCCATTGATTTATTTTATATCCAGAACTGAGTTTTAGTAATTATTTATTCCTCTGGGGCAGCAGTTCTCAACCTGTGGGTCACGACCCTTTCACAGGGATTGCCTAAAAACATCCTGCATATCAGATATTTACATTACGATTCATAACAGTAGCAAAATTATAGTTATGAAGTAGCAACAAAAATGTTTGGGAGTCACCACAACTTGAGGAGTTGTATTAAAGGGTTGCGGCATCAGGAAGGTTGAGAACCATTGCTCTAGGGGCAGGGTTGGAGTAAATAAGCATCATCTGTAAGCCTGGGCTCTAGATAGTGTGCTGTGTCTAGTTTTGTTTGGTTTGCTTCAGTGGTTCTAGTGACAGTGATGAAGAGTTTAGAGATTTTTGTGAGATGGTATATCCAGATGCCATTGCTGTCCTGTGGAACTTGTCATTGCCTGTTCTTTCTCTACCTAGATGAACATATTGGGAAAATTCAAGGTTGGAGAGAGATTGTTTTACCTGAAAGTAATTAATGCAATTATTACATATACTTAGATATATAGTAGAGGCCCGGGGCACGAAATTCATGTGCGGCGGGGGGGGGGGGGGGGGGGGGGAAGGACATCCCTGAGCCCGGCCTGCACCCTCTTGCAGTCCAGGACCCCTCGAGGGATGTCCGCCTGCCAGCTTAGGGGATTGGGCCTAAGCCAGCAGTCAGACATCCCTCTCACAGTACAGGACCCCTTGCTCCTTGCTCCTTAGTGCTGCCACAGAGGCGGGAGAGGCTCCCGCCACTGCCGCTAAGCTCGCCAGCTGTGAGCCTGGCTTCTGGCTGAGCGGGGCTCCCCATGTGGGAACACACTGACCACCAGGGGACAGCTCCTGTCTTGAGCATCTGCCCCCCGATGGTCAGTGTGCATCACAGTGACCATTCTGCCATTTGGTCAATTGACATATTAGGGTTTTATTATATAGGATAATAATGAAATATTATATATCTTTTTAACCTTTTTTGTAAATTATCCTGCGTTTCAGATCAGGAATGTTGGAATCTGGCATCGACCGCATTATTTCTCAAGTTGTGGATCCAAAGATCAACCACACATTCAGACCTCAGGTGGAGAAAGCTGTGCATGAGTTTCTGGCCACACTAAATCACAAGGAGGAAGCGGCGGGCAGCGTGACCCCCGAGGAGGAGAAGCCAGACTCTGCTGTCAGCACGCAAGGTGCATCGCTTTTCTTCTTGAACTGAGTGTCAGTTTATGGGTATTTGGGTTTTTATTTTAATTTTATGTATTTATTTTTTAGATATATTTTTATTGATTTCAGAGAGGAAGGGAGAGGGAGAAAGATAGAAACATCAGTGATGAGAGAGAACCATTGATCGGCTATGTCCTGCATGACCCCCACTGGGGATCAAGCCTGCAACTCGGGCATGTGCCCTGGACCTGAATCGAACTTGGGACCCTTTGAGTCCACAGGCTGACGCTGTACCCACTGAGCTAAACTGGTGAGGGCTGGATATTGGGGTTTTTAAACCATTTGTCTACTTGGCACTGTAGTGAAATTGTATGACTTCAAATACCACCCGAAGTCCTTACTTGGCATTTTTTGCCTTAATTCAAAATAATAGGCATTTTAGAGATGTATTCGGGGTATATGTATATTTCAACAGAGAATAATTAAAATAATTAGAGAAGATACTATTGTTCTGGAGCTAGGCTGTCCTTGGGTTTGCATGGTGCCTTTCTGAGAGACTGTGGTAGAGAGGCAGCGTGTGCCCAATACCGGCACTGGTGCCCGAAAGGCTAGAGGCATGTGAGCCGTCTGCACAGCATGTGCATCAGACTAAGGTGACCATGGCATATAGCGTTGGTTCAGCCAGGGGGTTGATTCTCTGCATAAATTTATCCTAAAACTTGTCTTTCCCTCAAGGCGTTCCTGCTCCTGGGCCCAGTGCCAATGTGGCCAATGACGCCATGTCCATCTTGGAAACCATCACTTCCCTTAACCAAGAAGCTACTGCTGCCAGGGCCTCCACAGAAACACCAAACCCTAAGACTAGTGAGAGGATCTCCAAAAGGCTCCCCTCCCAGCCCAGCACTGACACCAGTGCTGAGAAGGAGAGAATTGCAGAGGACATGGCTGATAAAGACAAGTCCATGCCAGACTCCGCGGGCGAAGGACAGGAAACGGCCCCAAGGTCTGAAGAATGCAGTGATCTCCCTTGTCCACTTGAAGAAATTAAAAATCACACAAAAGAGAGCAGTAGTTCAGTTCTGCCAAATAAAGACGTTCAACAGGAAAGCAGTGACCAAAAGAATAAGTCAGCAGACAAAGGTGAAAAGAAAGCAGACAGCACTGAAAAAGGAGAAAGAAAGAAAGAGAAGAAGGAAAAGACTGAAAAGAAATGTGATCACTCAAAAAGGAGTAAAGATACACAAAAAGTCAAAGATGAAAAACAAGCAAAGGACAAAGAAGCAGAGTGCACAAGAGTTCCTTCAGAAAAGAACAGTAATAAAGCTAGAGCCATGGAAGGCACAAAAGAAGGTACAAACTTACACGAATGTATAACAGTTTAAAGAATAGGGTCCACCAGGAGATACCAAATTTGCCTTCAAATTTTAATAAATTTGATTTATTTTTTTTTTCATTCTTTTATTTTTGGAGAGAGAATAACTGATCAGCTGCCTCCTGTACACCCCCTACTGGGGACTGAGCTCGCAACCCAGGCATATGCTCTGACTGGGAATTAAACCAGTGACCTCGCAGTGCAGGGGACAGTGCCCAACCATTAAACCACACTGGCCAGGACAGTAAATTTGATTCTTATATTTCAAAAGGCTGGGGACATATCCCCTCTGCTAAAAAAAAGAATGGGTGATAACATTTGTGTATTTATTTTCTATACTAGTGTTCGAATTGACAAAGGAAATGAGCAGAGAGGCTCTAAACCTTATAATTTAATTCATAGTTTATCACTATACATTATTCAAGCAACTTAATTCATAGTTCTATATCCTGATCTTTAAAATATCACATAGTAAATGTATTAATCACTTAAAGTTTGCTTTTGTTTCTATCACATCATAAATTAATACTTGCATTATTTTTTCTGGATAATAGTTTGCCTTTGTGTTTTCTGGAAACAGCTCTATCTTGTTTGATAATGGTTATGAGAGATTTTTATTTCTAAAGTTGAAGTTCTTTGAAATGTATCTAGAGAAGGAAATCTTCAGTGTAATTTGGAAATTGGGTGCTGAGTATGTTCCTGTAACGCAATGATTTACCTCCTCTGGGGATTTTTTGTTGTTGTTTTGTTTCTTTTTGTCTTCTTGAAGATTGCTCTGCGGTAGATTCTGACGTGGATGGACTGACAGACATTACAGTTAGCTCTGTCCATACCAGTGACCTCTCATCTTTTGAAGAAGACACTGAAGAGGAAGTTGTAATGTCTGATAGCATGGAAGAAGGAGAGATTACGTCAGATGGTAAAGCATTTTACTTAATAATGCCTCTGTGAAGCTTCCGCCGAGCGTTTTGTGTGTATTCACATGGCTGTATCATGAAAGACAGTGTGGTAGAGTGGCCAGAGCATGGGGCTTTGTAGTTGGAAGATTGGTTTCTGAGTCCCAGCTCCGAGGTTTTCTGTCTGAGCAAGCTTGGTAAGTTCCTGAACCTCAACAAGTCTTAGTTCCCCACTTCTTATCTCCATTCCCTGGGATGGTTATACAAGTTAGAGGAGATGATGGGTAGAAAGATGTGTGTGTGCCCAGGTGTATATGTACGACATTGGGGGAGTACTGTCCACAAGATTCCCATCACTTCTGATATCAGTTGCAAGTGTGGGGTTTCCAAGGTCACCCGTAGGTTTGGTAGTTTGCTGAAAGGACTCAGTACTCCCAGAAATCTCTGAAACCGTTGGTTACCGGTTATTACAGTAAAGGACACTGACTAACATCAACCAAGGGAAGAGGACGTAGGCCAGAGTCCAGGAAAGTTCCAGACACGGCGTTTTCACTTCCTGTGGAGTCATGGACAGCATTACCTTCCCAACACTGATGTCTGACAGCACACACAGGGGTTATTGCCCACCAGGGAAGCCCACCGAGTCTTGATGTTTGTTTTTGTGCGGCTCCATCAAATAATCACAGTTACCTCCCAGGTGTCTGATCTCAGTCTGCCGTCCCTCTGAACGTCCAGCTGATGCTCCATGGCCCAAAGCCCCCGCCCTAAGTCATACTCTTAGATGATTCGGCTTGACACCAGACCCCCAGGCGACCAAAACACTCCTGTCGGGCCTGGTATTCCAGAGGCTTGGAGATGACCTCCCAGAAGCCAGGGGCAAAGCCTGGACCTCCCTTTACTATACAGTTGGTTTTTCAGTAGCCCTTATTAAGTACTTACTGTATTCCTGGCCCTGGGCTAAGTTAGTACTCTATCCTGTGTAATAACGTCTATAGTCCTCACAACCACCCTTGGAAGGAGGTCCAGGTGAAGACGTGGAGTCACTGAGGGAGAAGTCTCATCCAGGGTCACGTAGCTCATGAGTACCAGTGCCTGTCTCAGACCTGCATCTGCTGCTAACCAACTCCATGTGCTGCTCTTTACCACGCAACTTAATTCTCTTTATGATTTCTTTAAAAATCAAAAACACTGAATAGTATTTGCAACCGCCTGTAGATAGCATGTAAATTTGATGCTGGCTTTGGGATGGAATATCTAGAGGAAAAAGTAGATGCTTTCAGTGCTGCAGATCTGTTTTTTAATTCGAGATGCTTTGTTGGGTCTTTTCAAGTTTTTTCCTGGACAGAGTTAGATTATATATATAAATGGGATTCAGAAGGAAAAAAGAGAGCTATTTTGAGAGTTCCCAGTGGTAGGAAAGGAAAACCTTGTTCCCAAGTTTCCTTCTTGCTGTGTCCCTGGGAAGCCCATCTGCTTCCTGAAGTGGAGGGGTGTTAGTGTCTGCTTGGTGGGGGGACAGTTACTGATTGTTGTGTCCTCCATAAGGTAGACACAGGTGGGCAAGGCGAAGCTTTGAGTGCCTCTGTCCAGTTAGACAGTGGTGAAGCATTTGTGCCAAAGCTACTGACACTCAAATAAGGATTCACTGTTTTTCAAGAAAACATGAATAACTTACAAGCTTTAACTTTTCTTTACCGCCCTCCTTTATCTTTCGTATGATCGTTAAGAAATAAAAGAAGATATGGATTCCAGCCTTTATAAATGTCTAAACTTCTGAAATATCTCATACTGATATTTCCTCCGTTGGATCTGCAAATACACTTGAATTACATGGTTACAGCTTTTGCTGCTTGATGTTGATCAAGCATAATGTTGATTTTATTACTAAATCAACAGGGCCATTCCTTTCTGTTGACTTTCTTCCAGATGAAGAGAAGAACAAACAGAATAAAACAAAACCTCCAACCTGTGATCCCAGTGAAGGAAAAGCTAAAAGTGTACGGCAGGCTTACGTTCACAAGCCATACCTTTACTCGAAGTATTACAGTGATTCCGATGACGAGCTCACGGTAGAACAGCGGCGACAATCAATTGTGAGTCTTGTTTGATCTGTTGTTATTTTCACATATTAAATCAGGTGGACAAATGGCTTGTCTGGGTGCAGAGTGGTGAGCGTACAAATCAGCAGCTTACAGGTTCTGCCTTCAGGCCCCTTGTTATTTCACTAGTCAGGATGGACACAGACACGTGACAAGAGTTGGTGTCATTGTGATTAATAGTGAAAACCTGGTAGCAGCCCGGCGGTTTCACGGTGTGGAAATGTTTGACTCAAGTGGGAATCGAGCTTGTGGTGTAAAGTCATGAGCGTAATATTAAGAGGGAAGTACAGTCCACGTGTTTACTGGGTGTGAAAATGCTTCTAATTACAAGATGTGTCATTGACAACAGCTTTTTAGGAAAAAAAAAAATACTACTTTATCATACATGTTCATCAGTTTTAAGATGACTTGAAATTTCAGAAACTATGAAGTTGTACATCTTACAATGAGGAAATATATTATGTAGAAAAATGACGTGAAGGATGTACACTAAATGCTACTAGTGACTTAATTCTTGAAAAGTTTGTTTGATCAGGACTTAACAAACTTTGAGATAGTGAGTTCTGACCGGAAAGGGGTGGCACGAGTAACACAGTGACTGGATCCTCTCTGGCTTTAAAATTCAGTGGCAGAAAGTTCCACATCCAAAACCTGCATCCACAGAGTGTAACCAACAAGTCATATTTGCTATAGACTAGCCTGTCACTGGACTCTGCATTTTAATGAATAATCCAAAAATTACAGAGACCTGCTGTGTCCCCCTGATGCTCAGAGATATTTTCACCACTGTCCTTTCAATGGAGGCAACCAGTTTATTAAACCACCATTGCTCAAAATGATACCTTTCCCGTTCTTTAATGGTATTCCGAAAGAGTAAAGAAAAATGTTCACATCTGTCTGTTATTCTCGTAGCTTCCAAATTGTGTGGTGCATGTGCACTTTTGCAGAGCCCATTCATTTGTAAGAACATTTGAAGGAAAAACATTGTTTTTTCAGTGTTTTGCTTTTGCCTGATAATCAGAATAATTGTGAGTATGTTGTGGTTTTAGGCTAAAGAAAAAGAAGAGAGGCTTTTAAGAAGGCAGATTAATAGAGAAAAACTTGAAGAGAAACGAAAACAGAAAGCAGAAAAGACAAAGTCTTCAAAAGCTAAGAGTCCAGGTAGAGGAGATGTTAACTTCAATATTTTAAACTATCTTACATACTCTTTTAGTTCCTAGAAATTTATAGTACTTATGAGATATGATTATAAAATAAAGTTTTCTACATTATAGCTCAGTAAAGCTGTTGTAGTTTCAGTTGTGGAAGAGTTCCTTATTTTTTTAAACTGATGTGTTTAGTCAAATTTTTAAAGTTATATTGCTGTTTCTAAATTAAACATTCTATCAGGTACCAGCTTATATCACTCTCATGTTAGCAATTTATTTCCCAATGGCTGTGGAATGAATTATCACTGGAAAATAGTTTGTTAACAAGTGAGTAATCAAGCTGTGCTGGTGATATTAGTGGAATTAATCTATGCTTCATGTCAACTCAAATGTCAAACATTTGTCTGCAGTATTTTATTCAACAAAATTGAATTCCTCTTGTCACTGACCCTGTGTTTGTATATTACACATATAGGAGGTTGGGCAAAGGTGGGTTTACAGCTATGAGTACCTGAAACACGGTTTATTCTTATATTATTATTCATTGTTGCAGTATTGTTGTTGTTATTAATACTCTTGCCCATTCCTGTGTAAGCATTTGAAATAGAAGACAAGTTATCTCCATCTAAAATATTATTTGTATTCCTGCACAACTTGATTTTAAAGCCATTTTGCATTTTCACACTGATTAGAAAATTTTAATGAAAAATATTTATTACACTGTTTAGAACTGTTGTGAAATGCCTTATAGATTCCTTTCTTTCCTAGGCAAAAGTAGTGTGGATATAGAAGAATCATCAGCAAAGAGTTTGGAACCTAAAGCCCCCAGAATTAAAGAAGTCCTTAAAGAACGGAAAGTTTTAGAGAAAAAAGTAGCCTTAAGCATAAAAAGAAAAAAAGATTCAAGGTACATATTTTACCTGGCCATGGTTCTATTGTAGCATTCTCTCAGCATGCTTTCAGAAGCAAGGCATTGAAAGTGACAGTGAAGAGCTAGGCCTGAGTGTGTATATTGTTGCATGCTTGTTAGAGACCTCAGAGTTTCATTTTTAGTATCCTAATTCAGTGTGCTAATATCTATAATACTAGGGGCCCGGTACACAAAAATTTGTGCACTCGGGAGGTCCCTCAGCCCAGCCTGTGCCCTCTCACAGTCTGGGACCCCTCTGGGGATGTCCACCTGCTGGCATGCCTGACGAGCCTGGGTGAAGGGCTGATGGCTGTTTGCAGACTGGCCAAGTCCCCCAATGGGAACCCTGACCCCATGGGGGTGTGGCCAGCCTGGGTGAGTGGCTGAGGGCTGTTTACAGGCTGCCCACAGCCCCTTCAGGTTTTGGGTCCCTACTGGGGTACCTGGCCAGCCTGGGTGAGGAGCTGAGGGGCATTTTCAGGCTGCCCACACTCCCTTCAGGTTTTGGATCCCTACTGGGGTACCTGGCCAGCCTGGATGAGGAGCTGAGGGGCGTTTTCAGGCTGCCTGCAGTCAGGCCAGGCCAGGCCTGCTGTTTATGATTGAGGCATTGTTGCAAATATGTTTTGCCTGGAGCCAGGATAAGCCAAGCCGGCCCGCAAACAGTTTCAGTTTCACTCCTACTGCAATGGAAGCTGCCTTTTACTCAGGTCCGTGAGTGGCGGCCTCCATGTTGGCTGGGTTAATTTGCATACAGACGCTCTGATTGGCTGGTGGGCGTGGCTTAGGAATCCCGAAGGGACGGTTAATTTCAATATTATGCTTTTATTAGTTTAGATTTCAAAGTGTTCGCCTTAATAATCTCTGGGGATGAAAGGGACCCAGATTTTTTTGATAATCTGATGGAAGCTTTGGACTTTCTCCCCAGAAAAATATATGTGAGTAAACAGTTTTCCCTAGAGTTTCAGAGGGCTTATGGACACTCTTGATGATCTCAGGAAGTGTCTCCCTTTTGAACATTCAGGGATGGCCTTCATTTTCCTGTCTTTCCAGCAATTCTCTTCCCCAGTATTCCATGCTTCTCCCCATAAACCAGAGGTCTGACCCAAATTCTTTCATAATACTGCATTATCATAGTTAATTCTGTAGGAATCAGAAAGCTGAAGACGCAGAGTGTCTCC
>PVJC01021420.1:0-14540 GCA_004026665.1 Murina feae
CACACACACACACACACACACACATACAAAAGGCGCCTGGCAGACTGGGGCCATCATAGGACATCCACTGAGGGGTCCCAGACTGTGAGAGGGGGCAGGCCGGGATGAGGGACTCCCTCCACCCCGAGTGCACAAATTTTTGTGCACCGGGCCCCTAGTAAATAAATAATAAACAACTAAATAAAAATCAATAAACTATAAAAACAAAGTTGGTGAAAACTAGACTTATTTGAGGATGTAATAGTAATTTTTAATGAGGCAGAATTCTTGAAAATATCAACTGCTCATTGAAAGTTGTAACTGTAATATAGAAAACGACTTCTAACCTAAATTTATACCTATAATTATAAATTCATAGACTGAAAATCAAACACAAATCTATAGCTTATAGTCATTCAGTATGTATGCAATATAAATTATTTGGTTCTTACTGCTATTACAGTTTATATTATAGATTGAAAGATTTCAAAGGTCAAAGTTAAAATCTTTTTACCTTTTGAAGCATTATAGAAGAAACTGGATAGTATTATGCTAAATTAAAAAAGCCAGTCTGAGAAAGACAAGTATCACATGATCTCACGTATATGTGGAATCTAATGAACAAAATAAACTGACAACAAAATAGATCCAGAGACATGGAAACAGAACAGACTGATAGATATCAGAGGAAAGAGAAGAGAGGGGTGCAGGAAGAGATTAACCAAATAAATTATATGCATACTAGAGGCCCAGTGCATGCATTGGGTGGGGAAGGATCCCTCAGTCCTTCCTGTGCCCTCTTGCAGTCTGGGACCCCTCGAGGGATGTCCGCTTGCCAGCTTAGGCCCACTCCCTGCTCTCGCTGAGCCAAGCTCCCCTTGTGGGAGCACACTGACCACCAGGGGGCAACTCCTGCATTGAGTGTCTGCCCTCTGGTGTCAGTGTGCATCATAGGGACCAGTTATTTCACCATTTGGTTGACTTGCATATTGGCCTTTTATTATATAAGATAAGCATAACTGATGGACACAGAAAATAGTGCAGTAGGCCTGGGAGGAGGTTTGTGGGGGAACGGGTGAACAGAGTGGAAGGGGTCAATTGGGGGAAAAGGGGGACATCTGTAATAATACTTTCAACAATTAAGGAACATTTAAAAATCTTTTTAAATGTTCATGTAATACCCAATATTATAGATAATCAGATCTGTCAATGCCTTAACATCCCAATAAATTATTATAGAAAAAAACAGAAAAACAGTTATAGATCAAAATTAAGTATTAAGAATTCTTGAGGACATATATTGCTATACAAAACAGAATAATTTAACTTAATAAAATGAAAGGATGAGTAGAGAATGAGGTCTATAATGTAAGCTTATTTTCAACTTTTGTAGAGAGACTCATTGATGATGTCTATAATTAGTACACGTAATAGTGGGTGATATAAATTAGAAGTCTGTACATAACTTTCAAAGATACCTTATCAGAAATAGTTAAAAATATTTTCCTACATAGTGGATTTAAGGTATTGGGGAGTGGATGTGAAGTTGGTTACATTTCACTAAAAGCATTTTAATACTATTTAGTTTTAGCAACTAATTCATTTCTTTGTTGAAAAAATATAACCTAAAAAATAAAAAACAGCTAGAGCACTAAAGCACAGAAGATATTACTAGAACATTTCTGGGAGACATAGAGAAAATATATACTTTATGTACTTATGAATTAAAATCCAATGAAACTTTAGGTAGGAAACTTTAAATTATGTAATTAAAATGTATTAAAATTGTGAATAGATACTATATTTTGAGTACAGTACACAACACTGATGACAGGAATAAGAAATTTGCCAGAGAAAATAGAATATAGGTATAGAGGACAGTACATTTAAAGGCTATTACCCTAGCCAGTTTGGCTCAGAGGGTAGAGCATGGCTGGGGACTGAATGGTGCTGGATTTAATTCCATCAAAGTCATGTACTTTGGTTGCAGGGTCCCCACCTTGGTTGGGAGTTCATGTAGTAGGCAACCAATCAATGTGCATGGATGTTTTTCTCTCCCTCCCCCTTCCCACTCTCTCTAAAAATCAATGGAAAAATATCCTTGGGTGACGATCAACAACAACAAAAAATACACATAAAGGGTGTTGTAAGGTGTGAGATGTCATAATGTATGAAATAACTTTTAGGGTTATTAATTTGGGTGGAGCAAGAAGTTAGTTAAGACTGGCTGCGTGCCTGGCACCTGGGAGAATGGGCATGGGTGGGCCCTGCAGGCCCCCAGGGCAAAAAAGGGATCAGCGTTCCTGTGATGGAAGTCCTCATGCACCACTGATGGAGATGGAGCCAGAGAAAGGCAACGTGCAGAGGGGCCTGCGCGCAGACCTGCGTCCTCCTACATTGGTGCTGCCTGACACTTTGGGCCACCCCACTGGTCGCGCCCAGGCCCACAGCCTGAGGGCCACGCAGCCCTGAGGAACACCAAGAAGGTCAGGAGGACCCGCTCTCTGCAGGCTGTGCCCAGGGACCGCTTTTGCACCTAAGGCCTGTGTGCTTCAGAGCCCCCAGACTGTTGTGCACATCCAGGACCTGCCAGCCAGCGGCTGACGTAGAGCAAGTCCCCAAGAGTATCCTCACCATCAAGAAGACCCAGGAGGCCAGCATGCTGCAGCCTTCAAGGCGTTCAGTGTACCTGATGGAGGAGAACAACTCCATCGTGTATATGGAGAAGGTTCTAGAAGACCCTGCCATCGTGGGAAACAACAGCTTTGGCTAGTGAAGAAGTTCTGCACCTTCGGAGAAGACTATGAGGACGTTTCCGACCGGACCGATTTCATCATCTGTCTGGGGGGCGGGACCCCGCTCGGTGCCTGCCTCCTCTTGCAGCTGAGTGCCCATGCCCAGGGCAGCGGGCCTCTGGTCTTGGCGTTGCACCTGGGCTCCCCAGGCTTCCTGACCCCCTTCAACTTCCAAAACTTTACAACCCAAGTTGCTCAGGGAAATGCAGCTATTGTTCTTCGGAGCTGGCCGAAGGTCAAGGTCGTGAAGGAGCTCAGCAGGAAGAAGACTGCCATGACTAATGGGATCAGTGAGAATGGGGTCCCAGCCTCCGACTAGGACACACGGTACCAGGCCTTGAACAAAGTGGTGATTGACAGAGTCCCCTCCTCTTACCTGTCCAATGTGGACGTCTACCTGGACGGACACTTCATCACCACAGTGCAGGGTGATGGCATGATTGTCTGCATCCCCAGACCAGCGGCGTACAGGTGGCAGCGTGGGTCTCCATGATCCAACCCAACATGTTGGCCATCATGATCATGCACATATGTCCCCACTCACTGTCATTCTGGCCCATCATGATCTCTTCAGGAGTAGAGTTCAAGATCGTGTTGTCACCGGAACATCGTGTGGGTGTCCTGCAATGGAGAGAGGCAGATCAGCCATGGAGAAAGCGTTAGCAGCACCACCTAGTGCTACCCGCTCCCCTCCCTCTGCGTGCAAGGCCCTGTGAGCGACTGGTCCCAGAGCCTGGCCCAGAGTCTGCACTGGAACATGCAGCAGACTCACTTTGGGGACCAGGGTGGGGGGATGGAGGGGGCGGGGGAGGTGAGGCTAGCTTTGCCTGCTGCACTCTGTGGTCCAAGGTCACATGCCCTGTAGGCATCAGATGTGACATCACTTCTGTCTATAGTCAGAGGAGCCCCAGAATCTGCCTTTGTCAACCAAATCAAATGTTTTTAACATTTTAAATCCGACCTTTTTTTTTTTTTTTTTTTGCATTTCTGAGTATGCCAAGGAAGCAACAGTCAGGGCCAGTGCCTGAGCAGGGAAGCCCAACTGCATGGGCTCTTCCTGCTCCTTTCAGGAAACTTCCAAAGATCAGTCTATCACATTGAGAGGCATCAGAATGGATGGATATATCTTTGGTGTTGAAATGAAGTCTCACAGCTGAGTCTTCCTTCAGAAAAAAAAAAAAAAAAGTTAAATAAGGAGAGAGAAGGTAAAGAGGGAAAATTAGATGAGATCTAATTATTAAGATTATTTTGTGACTTAATAAGAAATTTAAACTATTTTTCTGGTGAAGAATAATCATCAAATGTATTTAACTTGAAGGAATATGTGATCAGATTTAAATTATAAAATATAACTATCAGTGCTGCATATCAATGAAATTAATGCAATCAGTGTTGCTGCCAAACTTCTTGGTTGTTTTTAATAAGTAGAAAGAATAGACTCTAAACTAACTATAAAAAGTATCATATAGTGAATACATAAACCAGTACCATGGTCATTTGTAGTCATTATCAAGTATTATGTTCTGTACATAATTATACATGTTATACTTTTGCAACTGGTAGCACAGTAGGTTTGTTTATAGCAGCATTATGACAAATATATGAGTAATGCATGCAATGTGAAGTTATGGTTACAACATCAAAGTTATAAAAATTTTTCAGCTCCATTATAATCTTATGGACAATCAGACTATTTATTTATTTGTTGTTTACTTAATCCTTATCCTAGGATATTTTTCTATTGAATTTTAGAGAGAGTGGAAGGGAAGGAGGGAGTGGGAGGGGAGAAAGGGAAAGAGAAGCATGTCGATGAGCTTCATTCTGCACATGCCCTGGCTGAGCTGGGAACAACCTACAACCCAGGTATGTGGCCTTGACCAGGAATTGAACCTTCAACCCTTTGGTATATGGGACAATACTATACATACCTCTGAGCAGCACCAGCCAGGGCTATACAGACACATTTTTAAAAATAAAAACAGATTATGAAAATTATTTATTAACTTGAGGAGTTAACATAATGATGGTAAAATGAATAGTAATAATTTTGGACTTCCTCAGTGAAGAGATTTCCCAAATCATTAAGAACTCCTGCTAGAAAACCAAAATGGATGCTGTACTCACCTCCTGCCACAAGTACATTAAAATTAAAACTAAAATACAGAACAATCATCATTCAGAAATCTGGTTGAATGGAAGTTCTACAACTAGAAAAAAAAAAGAAGAAAGACTACTGAGACTAGTAGCAAGGGTCGAGGCACAGAACGGGTTGATCCAACACCCATGTGTGGTGTTTTGTTTTGTTTTAATCAGGAGGAAAATTTCAACTGTGGAGAACTTTGATAAGCAATTCCTTCCTATAATGCCAACAACAATCAAGGTTCAACTATAAGGCTACATGTAGCCCACACAGGGGCACACAGAGAGTTCCCAGCTCAGGTGACTGGAAAAGCAGGACACCTACTATATAAGACCACTCTACCAAGTCCAGGAGACATAACAGCTCTACCTAACTCAGAAACAAACACAGGGAATCAGCCAAAATGCAGAGACAAAGAAACAGATCACAAATGAAAGAACAGAAAAAATCTCCAGAAAAAGAACTAAATGAAATGGAAGCAAGCAAACTACTAGATACAGAGTTCAAAACAATGGTTATAAGGTCGCTTAAGGATATTAATGAGAGCTTTAAGGGACTTAGTGAGAATTTTAAGGACTTTAGTAAGAATTTCAAAGGACTAGTAAAAAATTAAGCATACACTAACTGGAAAAAATAATAATTTACAAGAATTCAACAGTAGAGTAGAGGATTCTGAGAAGCAATTAATGAATTAGAATATAAAGAAACAAAAAATACCCAATCAGAAGTTCATAAAGAAAAAAATAATCTAAAAGTATGAAGATAGTGTAAGGAGCCTCAGGGACAACTTCAAGTATAGCAACATTTGCATTATGGGGGTTCCAGAAGGAGAAGAGAGAGGGCAAGATATTGAAAACTTATTTGAAGAAATAATTACAGAAAACTTCCCTTACCTGTGAAAGAAATAGATTTATAAGTCCTAGAAGTGAAGAGAGTTCCAAACAAGAGAAATCCAAAAATATCCACACCAAGACACATCATAATTAAAAAGCCAAGGGTAAAAGAGAATATTAAAGCAGCAAGAGAAAAGCAGTTGGTTACATACAAGGGAGTGCCCAAACAACTGCCAGCTGATTTCTCAACAGAAACTTTAAAGGCCAGAAGGGAATTGCAAGAAATATTCAAAGTGATGAATAGCAAGAACCTACAACCAAGATTATTTTACCCAACAAAACTATCATTTAGAATTGAAGGTCAGATGAAGAGTTTCATAGACAAGAAAAAGCTGAAGGAGGTTCATCACCACAAAACAAGAATTGCATGAAATGTAGAAGTGTATTCTTTAATAATTGGAAGGGAAAGAAGATGAAGGAGGAGGAGGAGGAGGAACTGGAGGAGAGAGAGGAGGGGGAGGAGAAGAAATAAAAATATGAATAATAAAGTGGCAATACATATATATCTATCAATAATTGAATCCAAAAATCAAAATAAATGAACAAAAAATCTAAAGAGCAAAATAAATTGATGAACAAAATAAAACCAAAGGCATGGAAACATGGAATAAACTGATGAATATCAGAAAGAAGGAGGAAGGGGGAGGGGGGTCAGATAGAGATTAACCAAAAAACTTATACACATATACATATATACATTATTCTATGGACACAGACAATAGGTAGTGAAGGCCTGGGGTGAGGGGGGAACCAGGAGAAGGTGGCATTTGAGGGGACAATAAAGGGAACATGTGTTATACTCTCAAACTATAACAATTTAAAAAATTCCTTAGCAAGCAAGTAAGTATAAACCCACATAAATATGTTCTCTTAAAATGAACAATGATGTAATAATGGAGAATAGAAATTGTATTAGAATATAATTTGGACACAAATGTGTTTTTAATTTAAATTTTGTTTATTAAATCTAGTACAGCTCATCAATGTGCCAGGGAGAGATTTGTGGTATTCGCATACAGCTTAATTTTCTCCTCATAAAGACACTGTATTAGTATTTTCACTTAATAGAAAAGGTGAGATTAAGTCAGACAAAGAGATAAAACATATTGCCTAAGGATATGTACCTAGGAACTTGAGGAATCAGGACTTTTTTTAACATTACCATTTATTTTCTGTTTAGATCATGATGACTCAAAATGAGTTTGATGACTGTAGTAATGGCATTTTTTTTATTTAAGATTTATAAATCACATGACAAAACCTCATGAAGCAAAAATGTTTTCAGGTATCTATATCATTTGTATTTCATCTTACAACATTTCACTGTCATTTTAGCCTAGAGGTGAAAGATAATTTATGAAATTTGCCATGTGGTAACACTTTATACAGGAAATTAAATATATTATCTGACAGTTTGCTTTTTTATGATAATGTTATTGGTGAATGTTATTGGAAAAAGGTAAACTCTAATGATATCACTTTGTTGTTGAATTTTACTCATTGATAATAAGATAAATAAATGTTATAAGAGTTATATAAATTTTGTGGGGCCTACATTTGTTATTTACAGTATCTTCTGAAACAGAATATATCAAAATATATTTTTCTTCCTTCTTGAGAAGAAGCATTCTTATCTTAAGCCAAGTTCTATAATAGAATTCCTTTATCATATTTTGGGGCCATATAGAACTTCTTTTTCTTATTATAATAAGAGAGGCCCAATGCACAAAATTCAGGCAAGAGTATGCCTTCCTTTCCCCAGTTGCCAACACCAACTTCCCTCTGGCATCCAGGACCCTGGCTTCCCTCCAGCTGCTGGCAGGTACCCAGGACCTGGGCTTTTTTCACAGCCCCAGCTTCATCCAGAAGGTTATCCGGAAGGACATCTGGAAGTACATCTTGTCTAATTAGCATATTATGCTTTTATTATTATCCTATATAATAAAGAGGGAAGATGCACATTGACCGTCACTCCACCACAAAGATGGAGGCGCCCAAAGTGGAGGCGGTGGTTTCCATAACACAAGATGGCTGCACCCACAGTGGAGGCCGAGTACCTATAACAAGCCTTAATGAGCAATCAGCAAGGACCTGAGGCTGTGCTCCCCCCACCCCCGAGGGGCTTAACAGGGGTTCTCAGGCTGCACCCCCCACCCTGGCACTAGACTGGGGACATTAGGTCACACCCCTGCCCAGAAACAGACCAGGGGACCTCAGGCTGCACCCTTAGCCCAGCAGGGCTTGATGGGGGACTTTAGACTGCATCACCCACTGTGGCACCAGGCCAGGGGACCTGAGGCCTTGGCCCCTACTCTGGTGCCAGGCCGGGTGACGTAAGGGTGCAACCCCTGCACCAGTACTGGGCCAAGGGAACTGAGGCTGTGTCCCCCACCTGGAAGGGTTTGACAAGGGTGGGACTGGCTGGGTCTGCATCTAGCACAATGGGGGAGGGGGGGCTGCCAGGTCTGGGTCTTGTGCGATTTTGAGGTACATGTGGGTGGGCAGGGACTTGACTCTTGGTCCCATGTTGTGCTCCCAGACTCTGACAAAAGGAAGATTTTCATATACATTTTACAAATTTTCTTTCATCTCTGGCACTTGTGTTATAGAGAAAGGGCAATATCAAAATATTTCCTCTAATTAATCCCCTTTTAATGTGCATGAATTTCATGCACCAAACCACTAGTAAGTAGATAATATATTGGTTAACTAATTTAGATATTCTTCATTAAATACTTGGGTTTTCTTGATGCAGGATAAAACAGATTCATAGCAAATTACTTGGCTATTATAGTGATATTAAATTGCCACATTTATTATTAAGTTGTTGTTCTGTGACAAGAACTATGATAACTACCACGAATTTAAAGATAAATCATTTATGTCTCTGTCCTAAAGTAAGAGCTCATAATTTAGTGAGGGTTGTCAGAAGTATAGAATAACATACAACAAAGTTTTGAATCAAGTATTCTGGAAGCTCCAAGGCTAGAAAAGCTAAATTCCTGGAAATTTTAGAAAAAAACACAGAGAGAATACTTTAAGTCTGGACTTGAGGAAAGAGAAGATATTGCCTTGACAATCCAGGGAGATGTCATAGTAACAGATAAAGAAGTGATTTGAAAGACCAAAGAGATTTTTGGTGAAGAATTAAAAGCTTAATGTGGTTCTAATATAAAGTGTGTTGTTGTTTTTTAATTTGAGATATACATTAGACCATGTTATTGCCAGCCAGTTAAAAAAATTATTAAGAAAAAAGAGGAAAAAGAAAAGAAAGAATACAAGGGAAAAATACTGGTGATGATTTAAAGGAGAAAAACAACAACTATATGAGCATATTCTAATTTTTTAAGTTAAAATACAAACATTATTTTATACTATTTGATTAACATGAATGGATATACTTTAAATATCTAGAAATGTATTTTCAGGATCTATTTTTTATGAGTTACATATATAAATATAACAGCATTCATTTTATTATCCTTAAGATTTCAAAAGAGGCATTCTTATAAATGAAAGTAAAACAATGTGAAATAACCTATCTTGATCTTTATTTAAAAATGTTTCTGGAACTTTTATGCTAACATTACTATTTAATTAATATTAGTATACAAAATAATATCCATTTTATAGATATACTAGAGGAGCAATACATAAAATTTGTGCACAGGAGGGGGGGTCCCTCAGCTTGGCCTGCACCCTCTCCAATCTAGGACCCCTCAGGACTGCTGGATCCTAACCACTCACCTCCTGCCAGCCTGATACCCTTAACTGCTCTCTCCTGCCTGCTTGATAGCCTCAAACCACCTCTGCCTCACCCCCATCACCATGGCTTTGTCCGGAAGTACGCCCGGAAGGTCGTCCAGAAGATGTTCAGTCTAATTAGCATATTACCCCTTTATTAGTATAGATGCCACCTTGTCCTAAAAATGCAGGTTGTTAGCAGATTTTCCTATTGTGGAAGGGGAGCCTGCAATAGCATCCTGGGTTCTGACCAGGGCTTATGCACTGGTGCTTTATCTCAGCAGATGAGATTCCTAGAAGGAGACTCTTGGATGTACCTTGAACATTTCTATAGATTTTGCCAAATCCTCCTCCAAAAATGTTGAACCACTTTAAACTCCCACCAGCAACCATGCATGTGTTCTCTGTCCTACTTTGATGCCAATATCATTGATTTCCCCCTAGAATCTTCCCTCCCCTCAGCTGGGACTGCTTGGCACTTGAGCAAAACTCACTATTCAGCCTGGGACTTGATTTCCCAAGAGAAAATTATGGAGGAGGAAAAATAGTGTTCCTCTACCCTTCTGAGTTCTTAGCAGAGGCCCTTGTAATGAAAAACAGGTTAACAAGAGAAAAACAAAAGTTATTTAATATGTATACCTCATATATATGTGAGAGATCCCAGGGAAATATGAATTACTCCACAAGGTGGCTTAGAGTCCAGATTTAAATACCTTCTTCCTAGGAAAAGGGGACAGGAGATGTATGACCTCTTAGAGGAGAGTAAATGATTTTTAGGAAAGATGAATGGGAGTAGGGAGAGATACTTTGTGACAAAGTTTAAGTATGATGTCAACTTTCTAGTCTCCCGTCCTGTGACAAGAGTCAGTCTTCACTAGTTGATGACATTTTTTCCATAAAGGGGACCTATGACATTTAAGCTCCTTTTGGGGTTGCGTGTCTGATTTTAGGCAGATCAGGAGACTTCAGTGAAAGCCTCTCCTTGCATTTGCTGTTTTTCAAGCATCTGCAGCTCAAGATCATCAATATAACAACACGGCATATGTTGGGGTGGCATGTTCTCTGACCTTCAGAATAAACCCAACAAAAGCTTGTTTCCTTTCTTAGATGATTTGCCACACTAGTGTTATTCCCTGGAGACAGTATTCTGACCAGACCTTCCTGGAAGTGGTCATAACATATCCTGTGCTTATAGAAAGGTGTGGGTCATATCATTAAATAAATCAGGGTCAGTTTTCTCATCTTGTGGAAAGGGAGATAAAGTTATGATAGTTTATCTCCCTTTCCACAGGTTTCCTGTGTGTTCGTGTTTGTGTCTCCACTGCGACCCCAGTGCTGCCGTGGCCGTGGCGCTTGGGGCTATTGGGTGTTGGACCCCCTTGTGGGCTTGTGTCTTTGCTTCTCCGGCCCCCACAGCAGAGGCAATGAAGCAGGCCCACCCCACGGGCAGGGTGGGGCAGAACCCAGCCCAAGCTTCCCAGTCTGGCCACCACCATCTTTGTTGCAGAGTTATGGTCAATTTGCATATTCCTTCTTTATTAGATAGGATAAAAATATTCAGATAGATAATTTCACTAAAATAAATTCTTTGTATTTTTCTTATATGTGTTTTTGATATATGGATACACAGCAAAGTCATTTTTATTCTTAATGACTATTTACCATAATTATACTGAGAAACATATAAGATAGAATGTTGAAATATGAAATTCACAGATCATCACAAGTCTGCATATTTAAAAAAATGCATGAATAATATGATTAAAATGTATGTGAAAACTCTAATTACATAAAAATATATAATTTGAAATGTTTAAATCCAAAAAGACAAATATAAAGTTAATTAGAATATTATAATGACTTTTAGATAATGCCAAGTTTCATGAAAAGTAATGCTCCACATTAAATTCAAGTCAATTACAGATATCACAAATGACAGTTAAAGCATAAAAGTTTTATTGCATATTAATTATAATATGTACTCTTTATATAAAAGCACATAATTTGACTTCTAAGATTTATAAGATGGAATAAGTTATAAGTAACCCTCATACTGCAAAACACATGCAAATACCATGTAACAAATATTAAGAAAAGTATAAAAATTCCTAGAAAAATACACTCTCCCAGATCCAAATCAGGAGGAATTAGAAAACTTGAATAGGCCAATAACAACTGATGAAATAGAAGTAGTAATCAAAAAACTCTCAGCAAACAAAAGTCCACATCCGAATGGCTTCAAAAGGCAATTTTACCAAATATTCAAATTAAAAATAATACCTATAACTCCTCAAAGTATTTCAGAAAATCCAAGAGGAAGAAACATTTCCAAACTCTTTTTATAAGGCCAGCATTATCCTAATCCCAAAACCAGTTAAAAATACTACAAACAAATGGAATTACAGGCTAATATCCATGATGAACATAGCTGCTAAAATCCTCATCAAAATATTAGCAAGTTGCACCCAGCAATATATTGAAAAGATCATGCACTATGACCAAGAGGAATTTATTCCAGGGATTCAATATTTGTGAATCAATAAATATGATAAATCACATTAAAAAACTGAAAGATAAAAAAATCACATGATTATATCAATAGATGCAGAAATAGCATTTGAAAAATCCAACACTCATTTTTGACAAAAGCTCTCAGCAAAGTGGGAATAGAGGGACCATATCATATCATGATAGTAAAGGCCATATATGACAAACCTACAGCCAACATCATATGCAATGGGCAAAAACTGAAAGCATTTCCCCTAAGAACAGGAAAAGCCAGGAATGTCTGCTTTCACTGCTCTTATTTAACACTAGAGACCCAATCCATGAAAATCTGTGCAAGAGTAGGCCTTCCTTTCCCCAGCTACTGACACTGGCTTGCCTCTGGCATCCAGGACCAGGGCTGGCTTCCCGCTGGCCCCAGCTTCATCAGGAAGGACATCTGGAATGACATCTAGAAGACATTTGGTCTAATTAGCATATAACCCTTTTATTATTATAGATAGTACTGGAAGTCCTAACCACAGTGATAAGATAAGAAGAAATTTGCAGATGAGAGGATATTGTACATAGAAAACCATAAAGATTCCACTAAAATAATATTGATTTAATAAATTAATTTGGCAATGTAGCAGGATGCAAAATGAATGCTAAAAAATATGTGACTTTTATCCACCAATAATGAATTATCAGAAAGAGAAATTACACAAACAATCCCATTTACTATTGCAACAAAAAATTAAGATATTTAGAAATAAACTTAACCATGGAGGCAAAAGACCAGTACTTGGAAAACTATAGGACATTGAAATCAGAGATAGAAGAAGATATAAACAAGTGGAAAAATATACTATGCTCATGAATTGGTGGAATCAACATCATTTAAATGTCCCTACCACCCAGGGCAATCTACAGATTCAATGCAATTCCTTTTAAAATATCAATGGCATATTTCACAGACCTAGAACAAATACTCCCAAAATTTATATGGAATAAAAAAAAAACATGCCAAATAGCTGCAACACTTTTGAGACAGAAAAGCAAAGATGGAGGGATCACAATACTAGATTTCAAGTTATACTATAAGCCACCATAATCAAAATAGTCTGGTACTAGCACAAGAACAGGCATATATATCAATGGAACAGAACAGAGAACCCAAGCCATCGACCCAAGTCATTACACTCAATTAATATTTGACAAAGGAGGCAAGAACATACAATAGAATCAAGACAGTCTCTTCAATAAATGGTGTTGGAAAAAATTAAAGAGATACATGCAAAAAAAAAATGAAACTAGACCAACTTACACCATACACAAGAATAAACTCAAGATAGATAAAAGACTTAAATGTAAGTTGTGAAACCATTAAAATCCTAGAAGAAACCATATGCAGCAAAATCTCAGATATCTCTTATAGCAATATGTTTATAGATACATCTCATAAGGCAAATGAAACTAAGGAGAAAATAAACATGGGACTAAGTAAAAATAAAAAGCTTCTGCAGAGCAAAAGAAACCATTAACAAAACAAAGAGAGCCCACTATATGAGAGAACATATTTGGTAATGACACATCTGATAAAAGGTTGATATCTAAAATATATAAGGAACTCATACAACTTAAGAAAAGGAAGATAAACAACCCAATTTTAAAAAATGACAAAGGACCTAAATAGACACATCTCCAAAGAGAACATACAGATGGTCAAGAGACATGAAAAAATGTTCCAAGTCACTAATCATCTGAGAGGTGCAAGTCAAAACAACAATGAGGTACCATCTCAAACTTGTCAGAATGGCTACCATCAACAAATCAAGAAATGACAAGTGCTGGTGAGGATATGGAGAAAAAGGAACCCTCCTGCACTGCTGGTGGGAATTCAGACTGATGTACTAGAAGTTTCCTTAAAAAATTAAATATGGAACTGACATTTGACCAAGTGATCGCACTTCTAAAAATATATCTTAAGAAACCCGAAGCAGCAATCAGAAAGAATGTATACATCCCTATGTTCATAGAAGCACAATTTACAATACCTAAGATCTAGAAACAGCCTAGGTGCCCATCAGTAGATGATTGGATGAAAAACAAACAAACACAACAACAACAACAAAAAACTGTTGAACATTTATACTATGGAGTACTATGCAGCAGTAAAAGTGAAGAGTATCTCACCCTTTGAGACAGCATGGGGGGACCTAGGGAAAATCACACTAAATGAAGTCAGTCAGAGAAAGATAAGTATCACATGATTGTACTCATATGTGGAACTAACTAACAAAATAAAGAAATGAATGGAGTGGATCCAGAGACATGGAAGCATGGAACAGAGTGCAGAATCTGAGAGGGAAAGCAGGGGAGGGTGGGTGGGAGGGATGTTATCAACTAAAGGCCTTGTATGCATATGTGCATAACCCATGGGCACAGACAGTAAGGTGCTGAAGGCCTGGGGTGGATGTATGTGTGGGAGACTGGAGAGGCTCA
>PVJC01021420.1:14640-28335 GCA_004026665.1 Murina feae
GCAGGTGAGTTGTTAGGAGCCAGCAGTCCCAGATTGTGAGAAAGATGTCTCAGATTGGAGAGGTTGCAGGCCAGGCTGAGGGACACTCCCCACCATGCATGAATTTCATGCATCGGGCCACTAGTATGTAATACTTTCAACAATACATTATTAATTATAAATACAGAGGGGGGCAAAGGTAGGTTTATAGTTGTTTGCATGGAAAATAGTGCAGTAATTAATAAATAATACAAGAATTAACTGTTTCACAACTGTAAACCTACTTTCTCCCTGCCCTGTATAAAGATTAACAGAGCTCCCAAAGCTGTTTAACTGCTATTATTTTTATAACATAGTAATATTTGTATATTTTTATATAGAAGAAAAATTGCATACTCATATAAGTATATATGAAAATAATTTTTTAATTTATATCTTATTTTCAATTTGCATTTAATTTCTAATTTTTAGATATTTATTTCTTTAACACAGACTTTGGTCTTACTATGTTCCAAACACATTTCTAAGAGCTTTACAAACATTACTTATTTTAATCTCATGTTAGTCCATTTGCACTGCTGTAACAAAATACTATAAAACAGATTGCATATACACAACACAAATTTATTTTTCGTGGCTCTAGAGCCCGGGAAGTCTGAGGTCAAGACATCGGCAGCTACTGTGTCTGATCAATTTGGTTCCTTGCCTGCTTCCTGGTTCATAAACAATCTTCTTGCTCTGTCTTCGCATAGCAGAATGAATAAGGGAGCTCTCTGGAGTCTCTTTTATAAGGGCACTAATTTCATTCAGGAAGGCTCACCCTAAGGACTTAATTACTTTTCAAAGGCTCCACCTAAAATACCATTACATCAGGGATTAGGTTTCAATTTATGAATTCTGTGGGCACAAATATTCAGTCTGCAGCACCTGAAAAAAATACTGTGAGCTAGTTCTCATTATTATCTTTGTTTAAAGATGAAGAGTACAGATAGAACAAAATAGCTCACTCAAGTAACTATGCAACAGAGTCAGGATTTAAGATCAGACAGTCTCAATCCAGATCAAGGAGAATCTTCAACCTGTCCTTACACATATTCTAATGTACATTAAATCATTGTATTCACAGGTAATAATAGATTAATAATACACATTAACTAGCTGTGTATTATTCACATGTAATAATAGATTAGTATACATCATCTAGTGTGTATGCTAGCCAGCTACAGTTAAATCATTTGCTATTTAAATTTTTTCATCATCCTATTTCTCTCCATTTTTTTACCCTGTCCTGGCTCCCAAAACTAACAAAACACAGTTTACATTGTATCTAGAGAAAATAACATTGAAGTTTAAATTCAATAGACTAATGTAGCTGCTGTAAAATACATAATTTTTAAAAATAAATTCAAAAGAATAGAAAAGACAGAATGAGAGAAATGTATCTATATACAGTGCATACTATAGTGTATTAATACCATACAAAACTGTAATAAGCTTTTATGAAATATTTTTAGTTATAAAAACTTTAACTTAATCTCTGAATAGGCTTTTCACAATATTTTCTATTGTTTTAATATTTCAAATTAGGATTCTGGATGGTCCTAGACCTTTGTTCATAAAAAAACTTTAAGAATAAAACGTCCATGGAAAAGTAGAAAACTTGCTTCTGATTTGCCATTTTTTCTGGATAGTGTCAGGGGTCTTTATTAACACCAATAACATCATTCCCTTTGGTCACCTGCAATCTTCTAACTTATCTTTAATTTTTATCTTATTTCTTTTTCACTTTCAAGATTCAAGTCTTTTTTCTTGGTACCTATCTTATTCTTCCTTGTCTGGATCATATAACAAGATTCACTTTGCCCTACAAATGTCAATATCAGAATCTGCTTTCTTTTTTTAGAAAAATATATTTCATTGACTTTTTACAGAGAGGAAGGGAGAGGGATAGAGAGATAGAAACATTGATGAGAGAGAAACATCGATCTGCTGCCTCCTGCACACCCTCTACTGGGGATGTGCCCGCAACCAAGGTACATGCCCTTGACCGGAATCGAACCTGGGACCCTCGAGTCTGCAGGCTGACACTCTATCCACTGAGCCAGACCGGTCAGGGCAGAATCTGCTTTCTTTTAAAAAATCTGCTTCTTCAAAGATTTCTCCCACATTGTTTTCAGAAGGAAAATTCTAGCCAGCTATTGCCCTGGAACCACAGGGGCAGCGAGCTTTTGTGTTTCAGATGTACTTTCCTCCCGTACTCGCTTGACTCTTGTGTCACCATACTGAATGGGCCCTACCTGTTAGGTTGCATAGTTTCTAATCACTCCTTTTATAATTAGCTAGAGGCCCATTGCATGAAGAGATTCGTGCAGTAGGCCTTCACTTTCCCTGGCTGCCAGCACCAGTTTTCCTCCGGCACCTGGGACCCAGGCCTTTGCTCTGGCCGGAGGCTTCAGTCTTCGCTCTGTCGCTTTGTGCCTATGTATAAAAATTAACTGCCATCTTTGTTGGGTTAATTTGCATACTCTCCTGATTGGCTGGTCATCATAGCAGAGGAATGGTCAGTTTACATGTTTGTCTATTATTAAGTAAGATTGTTCTATCTAGCTGATGTCACTCACATAACAAAGTTAGATTGTACAATATGTTTAATTATTTTTTAAATATGAAGAATACAACTCTTTTTTCTCATGGTGTCTCTGAAATAATCTTTTTTCCCCCACCCAATTATCCTTTACTTCCTGCTTGATGGTAACTGAGATCTTGAATCTTCAAGTAACTTTTCAGTAGTAGTTGTGGATACATTAAGGTGACCAGATGTCCCATTTTTGGTGAGACAGTCCCAATTTTTAACAATTTTTCCCACATCCCACAGCATCTTAAGAGTCCCAATTTTTGGAAAGAGACATATGTACTACTCTTTGTAATATTAATACAAATTAATATTATTAAGTAATAATAATAATGAAAAGACTCCCCCCCCCCCCCCCCCTAGTCAATGGTGTCCTGCTTTACCAATGTTAAAATCTGGTCACCTTAGGATACATGGTTTTTGTTTTTTGCTAAGAATCATTACTTCAAATGCTCCTTTTGCTCAGGCAGAGCAGCTCATGCATAATTTGTAAGATAGCAAACTTTCTTTAACTCTTCTGTACTTTAATAAGTAGATTGGGCCTAGGTTATTCTTTGAGAAGCCTGAGGAAATGGGTTGAGGGTTTGCAAATTTATTTTTACACCTCCATAACTTCTCTAAAAGAAAACCATTGCAGATAATATTTATCTTTTTATTTTCTTCAGTGAAAAAAAAAAGTTTTAAGCTTCTAATTTCAGAAAATGTGCAGTTTTCTGCTTTCATGCCCCCAAGTTAGACCACAAGATGACTGGAGGTTCAGCTTCTTGTCGTGTCTCGTTGAATTGTTTTCCGACTAACCCAGCTCACTCACACATATGCATTTGCCTAAAATATCCTGAATGAATGTCTGGTCCTTTGAATTCACTAGGAAAGCGTAAACAAAAACTTATAAATTATGAACTTCATTAGAGCCAGCCAGAAAATGCATTCACTCGCACCCCCCACACATAAACACACAGCACCTTATGATAAATATATCTAATAGGTTACACATATTCCTTTTCTTAATATTGCATTTTGAAATGTTAGGCTTGATGAGCAATTTAAAGCAAAACGTAATTTAATGTGATGTCACAGGTCTATGAAACTCAGATAAATTGCATGCATAACATTATTCTCATTTTGGTTTATAAACTGTTTGTGATCTTTAATGATAATATCATTAAGTACGGAAGAATGGCTATGTACATTTTTTAAATACTGCAAATTCATTTTACTTATTAGAAATAAAATATTATTTGAAATATCTTTAAAATTTTTCCTCTCTGGTTAAATTGCACTTATTACAAAAGTACCAAATTTTATAATTCAGGATGATCTCCCAGAAAAGGCCATTGGGTTCCCCATGAGGCAAACTAATTTGAAAAAGAGCAGCTTCAGAAAGACAGACAGTGAATTTCTCTTTGACCCCGGGAGCAGACATGGAACCCTGCCTGTGGCTATATCAGAGCATTTGTGGAGAAAGGGCTAGGAGAAAGCTCTGCTGCATATTTCAGAATTTAGTTTGCTCTTATTAGATAAAATTTCTCTGCTCCCCAAACACCAACTGTCATATTCTCTAAAACTATAAATTCTATAGGAAGAAATCACTTTTATTTACATGAGAAATTCTTATGAAATGTGTATGTATGTACATATACAGCTGTGCCTCAAATGATCACCTATTTTATAGGGTTAAAAAAATCACTGTCTTAAAATTATAGAAGTGTAGGGGAAAGAAAAGGATATACATTTTTAAAGTAGATTGAGTTAGACTGAGATTATAATTTGACAGAAAAGTCTTAATCACTAAGGAAAACTATTTTCTCTTTGGAAAACTTTATAGGCTAATGCTTATCATCTATTTTCCCTGGTAAACAATTGTACAGGGTCTATAAATACATATATTTTCCCTCATAGTGCTAAATATGCTTTATTTTTATGAAATATTAAGATATTTTCTTCATGTCAGCTTTTATTTTATTTTTATCTTTCCCTAGAACATTTTGTAAAAGTGTAAGTTAAACTAAAAGGATAAACTTAAAGACATAACTTGTAGCATAATTTTAAAAATTCATGTGGTTTCACATATCTTTCACTGCAAATTATGTCTTAAGGATTGACCTTGCTATATAAATTAATTTATGGAAGAAGATAAAATTCAACTTAAAAAAGAAATAAGATTTTGAGCTTCACTAGGAAAATTTCAAGTAGTCTATTACATAAAATTATCAAAATGCCTAATTTAAAGTGATTTAAAGTGCAGCATTTAAAAGGCATGATAAATTTTAAGTTTCTGACTTCGTTGACTGACATAGAATAAAATGAAATAGAAATGCTAATAACTAAATTACTTAGCTTAAAGATTTCATACAATTACAGTGAAAAAATTTTAAATTGTCTTAATTGACTATTTTACATGGATCAAAAATGTTATTAGTTTTAATAGCTTAAAATATATTCCTCACTTTATTTATATGACATAGCCCCTGACATTTAAATTTAAAATTGCCAGATGGTGCTTGAACGTTTCAATCGTTGTTGAAACTATATGATAAATTATCATGTAACTGAGGCTACCACTATCAGCGGCAGAGGAGGATCTTTGTTCTTGAATTTAACTAAGGAAAAATTCAGAGCCAAGAATTCTAGTGCAAGACGTTTATTTAGAAAGTCATAGAGGTAGAAGCAGTGAGACAACTGCGCTTTGTGGACTCAGGAAACGAGTTAATGAGGCAAAAGAAGGACCCATGAAGCTTAGCGAGGAATAAAGTAAGGGTAACGGACCTGAGGGGAAAGTCATGAGCTTGCTCTAGAGAGAGTGTGTGTGCTCTGGGTTTTTCATCTTAAGATGTTTTATCTGTGCTCTAGAGGCAGATTTCTAGGGGAGGTCTCAGGGGATGATATCAATAAAATATTCATCAGCTTCCCAGGTGTGTCCATTTAGGGTCATGGTCTTACTGCTTGGTTAGTGCTAGGGGGTGGGGTTATTAGTTATTGCATCTGGTCCTAATGTCAGCCATGTGTCACTTTACCTGGTTTTGCTGCTTTTCTGGACATGAACCTGCAACACAATTGAGGTCTCGGTGTTGTCTCTAGTTGGACCAAAACTCTGTGTCTGTGGTCAACAGACAAGCAGAACCTCATCGTCCTGAGGGTTAATGCTTAAGGGAGTGGCCGTGCAAAGGCTTGTGTGGATGTTGTATGAGGGTATTCTCTGGCTGCTTGTTCATCCTCTAAGTGGCCTGTACCACATGACTAGCAACATGAAACAATGGGGGTCTAAACTGTATGACTTAGCCACATGCTAGGGGAGGAAAGGTCACCCTAGGGGTAAGGTCCTAACCTGTAATACTTGTTTTTCCAGTTTTGCCCATTGCTAGGCACCCGCCACTTTCCACCCTGTGACATGCTGCACCTGCCCTATGATCTCTGCTCATGCCTAACTAACTGCCTACTCTACCTTTCCCTCTTGAGGATTCTTGGCTTTGAGTTCTTAAAGGGAAGGGGGTATAGTGTCTTCTGTAGCTGCTTCCTGTTAAAAAGGCAAGTGATTCTTAGGGATGATGAGGCCTGGGCAGGTTGCAATGGTGTGTAGATTTGGTAAAAAGCAGTATTCCCACAATACTAGTAGGGTTTGTAACATGATGGAGTCAAATTGTGTTATAAATCTTAATATTATTGAGGGAAAAGGGAGAATGACAAGAATTATGACAAGTGATCTGAGGGTAGGAAGTTTTCGGCTAAGGATGGTGGGAAGGGGGCGGGTGCACAGGCTAGTTGGCTTAGATTTTGGATGTTGTTTACCTTGACTGACAAATAATACCTCCCGTGATGTCACCGGTGCTCAGGTACATTCTCGGTGGCATACATAGCATTGGTCACTTAGAGAGTTCAAGTATGAGTTGTGGCAATAGCTCAGGTTTCTGTCAAGTTTTTTGGCTGAAATTTGTGAGTACAAAACTAAGAAAAAAGTTTTAGTTCACAATAATTCCAACTCAAAAAATGGGAGAAAAATGAAACATTAGTTTGAAGGGTTGTAGTGAAATATTTAAAGAATCCTAGAAAAATTCAGGATCCAGTTCAGTGTATCAGTAAAAGTGAAAGCTTTAAAGACAATGAACTGAACTAGAGTCTAATACCTACAACTGTGCATTGTAGATTTTACTAAAATAAAATTGTTCCTCCTAAAACCATTCTCATTTTTATAAAAAAGACAAATTAATGCCAATTTATTTACTACATTAAGTCCTGTTTTAATTTTGCCTCATTATTTGCATATACACACAAAAATAGTAATTGTACATATATGCTCTTTTAAATTTGCTTTACTGGAATCTCATAGGAATCTTTAGATTGAATCTCAATTAGCCTCTAAGAAGAAATAAGCCACAAAATTATCATCAGGCCTTTCCTGTGATACCTATAGTTTTGGGTGAATTCCTGAGGTTATTGAGGTCCCCCAAAATATTGTGAGGTTCTTTCTTTACCATCTCCCAGGAAAGCAGTCTTCATTCCTCATGTGAAAAGACTGCCACAAACCATGTAAATAAGCAAGGTAACAGGCTGTTTTTCCAAGGGGCTTTTTTTTTTTTTTTTTTTTTTTTTTTTTTTTTTTTTTTTTTTTTTTTTTTTTTTTTTTTTTTTTTGCTTTCAAAGCCAATTTTCATTTCTTAAAGTTTTCTGATGACATCCAAGTTGTAGGCATGTTGCTTTCAAGTATGACATTCCTATAGAAGTATTGGTTAATTAAAATAGTTTTCAATTGTGTCCCATTATAAAAGATAATATTCATATTGGATTCATGCAAACAAATATATTGCCAGAAAAATAATGCTTATTAAGAGTTTCCAAGTTCTACAGAGATTTAGTAGAAAAAAAAATATAAATGTTTAATATCGCTCATAATGGTATAATTTACCAAATTGCTTTAAGAAAAAAATATGTTTACTCATACCTGAAAAGATAAAATAAAATTTTTTGTCCTTTTAACAGAGAGAATAAGAACTAAATTCTAACTCTGTATTAGCTTACTTTTTACCAGTATGTTTAAATTCATATACTTAGTTAAATTTGTTATTAAGGCTAACCATATATTTTCTTCTCAAGATTTCTCTTTACAAACCTTCTACAATCTTCCTGGTCCCTTCAAAATGTATCTCCATATCTTATAACTTCTATTACCCAAACCATACAAGTCTCTGGGCTGTTTTGGGCCATCCTAAGGTATAGAGTGGGAGCTACCCAGGGTTAGAGTGCTCACCACATATTCTGAGGGAAGCCTTAATTAGAATTTTTAACTTTTAGAAACCTCAATTTTTAGTGAGTAAACAAGAAGCAATTAGCGTTCTTTAGATTGACAAATACATTTCCTAACTTCTAGAAACAGAATCCAAAACTGGCTAACAAACACACACTTTCAAGAGACATACTTCTAACCAAGTATGGAAAATGTCACAACACACATGAACATGCAGGCGAACAGACACAAAGATCTTTTTAGCCATGAGACAGGTACCATAAAACAAAACTCACTAGTTTAGAAAGAGCCAGCTAAAAAAAATAATAAATTGGTCTGCTCAAATGGCTAATTTTTGTTTGTTTGTTTTTAAAATAAGAATTACCACCTAGAAACTTGAATTTTAAAAAATAGCCCAGCCCTAGCCAGTTTGCCTGGGTGATAGAGTGTCGGCCTGTGGACTGAAGGATCCGGTTAAGGGCACATGCCTGGGTTTTGGGTTCAATCCCCAGTGGCAGGGCTTGCAGGAGGCAGTCAATCAATAATTCTCTTTCATCATTGATGTTTCTATATCTCTCTCCTTCTTCCTTCCTCTCTGAAATCAATAAAAATATATTAAAAAACAATAGCCCAGATAAAAATCCTTGAAGAAGAAGAGGTATTTATACCTAAAAGGTAAAGGGAGAAAAATGTGAAAACTCCTCCTAGAATGACTTTTGTTAATAAAAACAATTATTTATAAGCCTTTGAAATGAATAGTGGATGTTTGGGGGAAGTAAAAGCAATTGGTGGGATCTGAATTGTTTCTGGAACCACACCTGTGACCCCGTATAGACTTTATTTATAAAACAAAGATGATTTCATCAATAAGTGTTTCATACTACAATAACCTAATAATGACAGAAACTTAGGAACCAAACCATTTCTAAAGTCACAAATACCAAATCTAGAATCTCAGGTTTTGAGTTAACTACATTTGATTGTCGTTCTCTGTAATTTAAATAAATATACAGTATCCTATGCACAATGAAGACTCCAAAGGACATAAAACATTATATTGGAAGTTTGAATTTGTGAATAGTAGATGTTCATACACTAAAGCAAACCTGATAAAACCACTCTTCAGTATTCGCTGCAATTACCTTTTATATATTTAACATGTGACATGGGTTCCTGTTGGCTTATACACTAAGTAAATATAAAAATACTACATTTGTACATCTGTCATAATTTAAAAGCAGCTGCTTTAACTGAGAAGTGTTTTTTTTTAAATTCAGCTTTTTTATGTGTTAAAAGTAGTAACAATAAAATTTGACATTTTAAATATTTTTAAAATTCTTGGGAAAATATTTACATATATATTGATGGAGTGCTAAAGATCAGCTTCTAAATTTAAGTAAAATATTATAAAGTCACAATGCTCATTTTCTTATGTATTTAAAAATTCTTATTCTCTTTTATATGATAGCTATATTTCTATCATAGGACACAGCTAATTAATTGATTGGCAATTTCCCTCTGATTTGGACACAATGATAAATGATTGATATGACCTTCACTTAGTTTAAATTTACCACATCTTGATGATCTGATTTTACCAAACTAATTGATGTAATAAATAAATAAGAATAAGAATAAATATATTAAAATAAGCATTATTATTTTGGAGTGTCTTCTACATATTTATCTTTTTTGTAAATGTTTGTACTGATTTTAGAGAGAGAGAGAGGCAAGAGGGACAGAGAGACAGAAACATGAATGAGAGAGAAAAATCATTGATTGGCTGCCTCCTGCATGCCTGTTATTAGGGATAAAGCCCGCAACCTAAGCATGGACCCTGACTGGGATCGAACAGGCAACCTCCTGGTTCACAGGTTGATGTTCAACCACTGAAGCACAACAGCTGGGTTATATTTACATTTTATGTTCATTATAGATAGATTTCAAACCGTCTTCTCATATGAGTTTAATATTTGGTTTATTTCCAAGTCTGGAATTATATTAAACACTTATTTTTAACAACAAAAAAAACCCTGTTCATTTAACATTTTATTACATATATGTATATATGTATATATATAAATTTAATTTCAAATATATAAATTTGTGTATCACTTAAGGTCAGATATCTATAGCATGTTTGTTTTATAAAATATTGAATAAATTAGTGCTTTACACTTTCATTAGTAGACCATGAGACCAAATTCATCAGTGAAATAAGAAATGTCCACACATATATCAGATGGTAATGAGGCTTATATAATTGCTAATATATTTAAACACATTACATGTAGCTTTCTTTTAAAAAGAAATGAATATAAATCTCATAATAATCTTCTTGATTTTATTTTTTGTTTGTTTGTTTGTTTTAGTTCCTCTTTAAAATTCCTACTTTTTATCATAACTATGGTCATGATTCATTCAAATTAATTTTTCTCTTTTAATGTTTTATCCTGATATTTTAAATTCTCAGTGAAGAAAAAAAGGATATGCATTGATTTCATATAGTTATCAAATTTGAGTGGAATCTAAATATGGGTATAGTTACTTTAAAATAAACTTGAAGTTCTTTATCTTAATATCTTATCCTTACTCTTTAATACAAAGAAAGGTAAAATGGCATTAAACATTCATTATCTAAAAAGAAAAATTAAATTGATATTTCCTAATGCTAACATTTCTTCTTTAAAATAATTACTTTAAATTGTTTGCGCTAACCTGTCCAGTTTCGCTCAGTGGGTTGAGCCCTGTCCTATGCACCGGGGGTGGGGGTTACTGGTTCGATTCCTGATCAAGGCACATGCCAGAGTTGTGGGGTCGATTTCCAGTAGGGGATGTAAAGGAGGCAGCTGATCAATGTTTCTCTCTCATTACTGATGTTTCTATCTCTCTCTCCTTTCCTTTTTCTCTCTCAAATCAATAAACATATATATTTTTAAAAAATTGCTCATGCTGACTTTGTCAAATTTGTCTTCCAGGATAATAAATCATTATGTCTTTGATTTTCTGTTCATGACCATCGTGATCTTGATGAAGACATGGGGCAGATGATGAAGGTTTTCATTTTATATTAATCAATAACCACATACGCATTTATGTTAGACAAATATTTCCTCTGTCACAAAATAAAAACCTTCTATAGATTGTTCTGTGATAATAAAAGGAAGCAATAAGGAAATAGCCATTTGAAATTATGAGTTTTGGATGCAGAATTTAACAAAACATTATGTATCTGCAGAAGTACACACAGATGACTCAAGCTGTACATTTTAAGAATTGGAGAGAGAGGAAGTCAGAAAATCAAGCAGATGTCACAATCTTGTAGTAGATGCTAAGAAATTTGAACTTTGTCCTGTGAGTAATGGGGCCGATTAAAGGCTTTTAAGCAAGGGAATACGTTGGTCAGATTTGTATTTATGAAAGATCATTCTGGCAGCAGTGAGGAGAATGGATCGGTTGTGGGCATGACTAGAGGCAGGAAAATTTGTTAAGAAACCTTTGCAAAGAGACCACTAACACGACACTGGGAATACAGGGCCCCCATTCTAGCTCAGCCACTAATTGTCAGCAAGTCACTGGGCCTCTCTGGAGCTTTCGGATGCCTAAGCTAAATAAAACAACTTGGTTTGCTTGGACCCTCCTGCTCTTATGGTGTAATGTTCTAAACGCTTCCACAGTGTGTGCCATCCATCTCTATATATAATTGCCTAAGTGACTATCACAACCTAACGGACAACCGAACAGGATGCATGGGGTGACTAGGCCAGCAGGGGGAGGGCAGTGAGGGACGACCAAATGACTGAGCAGCAGGCTACATGGAGTGACCAGGCCAGCAGAGGGGTGAGTGAGGGGTGACCAGGGTGGCAGAGGGGGGCAGTAAGGGGTGACCAGGCCAGTCGGGGGGGGGGTGTTAGCAGCTACCAAGCCGACGAGGGACAGGGGGATGAGAGGGCAGTTGGTGGCAACTAGGCCGGCAGGTGGGGAGTTAAGAGTGACCAGGCTAGCATTGGGGGCAGCTAGGGGTGATCAGGCAGGCAGGCAGATGAGCAGTTAGGAGTCAGTGGTCCTGGATTGTGAGAGGGATGTCTGACTGGTCCTGGGGATTGGGCCTAAACCGGCAGTCGGACATTCCCTGAGAGGTCCTGGATTGTAGAGGGTGCAGGCTGGACTGAGGGGACCCCTTCCCCCCATGCACAAATTTTGTGCACCAGGCCTCTAGTTATGAGATAAAGGCCCTGCTTACTTAGTGGACATTTCTGTCTTTTAAAGTTAATTGCTATTATTATAAGCATAAATATCACAAGCAGAACACAGTTTTTAATTTAGAAACTCAAATGTTACTAATAAATGAGCGAGGTGTAAATATCAAAGTACTAATTTGTTAGTAATTCTATTTTGAGGCCCTAGTTTGTCTTTATATTATTAAAATATGAGGAACAAAGTATTTCTTTGTTTTTAAAACAAGGCAGGAACTTTTACTTATCATTTAGCTCTTGTAATTTTTAAAATGTTATATATTCATAGAGCATACTCATAGGATAGTTGTAATGCTCCTATTTATAAAAATACTAGAGGCCCAATGCACAAAATTTGTGCAAGAGTAGGCCTTCCTTCCCCCTGCTGCTGGTACCAGCTTCCCTCCGGCCACCAGCAGGCACCCAGGACCCAGGCTTCCCTTGCAGCTCCAGCTTCATCCAGAAGGTTGTCTGGAAGGACATTTGGAAGGATGTCTGGTCTAATTACCATGTTACCCTTTTATTATTATAGAATCAGTAAGTGCCTGGGCAGTGTAGCTAAGTGGATCAATGAAATAAGAGGTCAGTTTGATTCCTGGTCAGGGCACATGCCCTGGTTGCAGGCTTGATTGCAGCTGATCAATGATTCTCTCTCATCATTGATGTTTCTATCTTTTTCTCTAAAATTAATATAAATGTATTTAAAAAAAATAGTAGGAAGCATGGTTTAGATATAGATGATAATAAGTTTTCAAACAGATCTCTGAGTTGAGTGTTACTGTTTTTTTTAGCAATTCACATATTGAGTTATATAGACATATTTATTTTAACTTATTTATCTTAAGTATGAAGTTTCCATGTTGGAAGAGATTAGTATACACGTTTTAAACTCAGGGTAATAGGACCTTGGATACTGGAGACTGGCTTTAAAATTGTTGTCATTATCCTCATTAATAAGTCATAGATAGCAATATTCTGCACTCCTTGCTCATAGGTAGAGGCTTGCTTATTGCTTGTTCAACATAAATTACTGTGGGTTCAATATCTCTGTTGAAAAATATCCACAATTGCCTTAAATCACTTTCCATGAAAGTTGCCTGAATTTGCATGCTAGTTATAAACTACTTATTTTTTATTTTTAACTGCAAGATTAAAAATGGCGGCATTTGATTTTTTTTCCTATATTTTGATAGTCTTTGATATTTTTGACCTGGAAAATTCTGAAAGCAAACTGTAATTGTTTAAAAATTTGATTCTTGCCCTAGCTGGCTTGGCTCGGTGGATAGAGTGTCAGCCTGCAGACTAAAGGGTCCCAGGTTCGATTCTGGCCAAGGGCACATGCCTGGGTTGCTGGCTCGATCCCCAGTGGTGGGTGTGCAGGAGGCAGACGATCAATGATTCTTTTTTTCTTTTTTTTTTTTTAAATTTATCATTATTGTTCAGATTATTACAGTTGTTCCTCTTTTTTCCCCCATAGCTCCCCTCCTCCCATTTCCCACCCCAACCTCTGTCCTTGCCCCCCCACTGTCCTCATCCATAGGTGTACAATTATTGTCCAGTCTCTTCACGCATCCCCAACACCCTTAACCCCCGAAAATTGTCAGTCCACTCCCTTTCTATGCCTCTGATTC